>PVKU01001933.1:0-258391 GCA_004027475.1 Anoura caudifer | reverse complement strand
TAGTGATACAGGCCTACCCAAAAATGATAGAAACATTTCAAACACACAACCTAACCCTACATCTACAAGAACTCAAGGAACAACAACAAAGACAGCCCAGAGCAAGTAGAAGGAAGGAAATAACCAAGATCAGAGCAGAATTAAATAACATAGAGACTAAAAGCACAATTTTAAGGATCAATGAATCCAGGAGCTGGTTCTTTGAAAAGATAAACAAAATCGACAGGCCTTTAAGCAGGCTCATCAAGAAAAAAAGAGAGAAGACCCAAATAAACACAATCAGAAATGAAAAAGGAGAGACTACAACTGATACCACAGAAATACAAAGGATGGTAAGAAATTACTAGGAAGAACTGTATGCCAAGAAATTTGAAAACCTAGGTAAAATGAACAAATTTCTAGAAAAATATAATGTTCCAAAACTCAATGAAGAAGTAGAAAACCTGAACAGATCAGTAACAGATGAAATTGAAGCAGTAATCAAAAAACTCCCAACACACAAAAGCCCTGGAGCGGACAGTTTCACAGGAGAATTCTACAAAGCATTTAAGGAAGAGCTAACCCCTATCCTTCACAGACAAATCCAAAATGATGGAAGACTCCCAAACTCTTTTCATGAAGCCAGCATCATCCTAATCCCAAAACCAGACAAAGACACAACAAAGAAAGAAAACTTCGGGCCAATATCGCTGATGAACACAGATGCTAAAATCCTCAACAAAATATTGGTAAACTGCATCCAACAATACATTAAAAAGATCATACACCATGACCAAGTGGGATTCATCCCAGGGATGCAAGGATGGTACAATATTCGCAAATCAATAAATGTAATATATCACATAAACAAAAGCAAAGACAAAAATCACATGATCGTATCAATAGATGCGGAGAAAGTATTTGATAAGGTACAGCACCCATTTATGACAAAAAACACCCAGCAAGGTGGGAATAGAGGGAGCATTCCTCAACATAATAAAGGCCATATATAAGAGACCTACAGCCAACATCATACTCAACAGGCAAAAACTAAAATCTTTCCCATTAACATCAGGAACAAGACAAGGTTGTCCACTTCTACCACTTCTATTAAATATAGTATTGGAAGTTTTAGCCACAGTGATCAGATAAGAAAAGGAAATTAAAGGCATCCAAATTGGAAAGGAGGAAACAAAGCTGTCACTGTTTGCAGATGACATGATAGTGTACACAGAAAATCCTATTGACTCAACCAAAAAAACTGCTCAATCTAATAAATGAATTTGGCAAAACAGTGGAATACAATGTCAATATCCAAAAATCAAAGGCATTTTTGTATACCAACAATGAAACAGCAGAAGCAGAAATCAAGAAAAAAATCCCATTCCATATAGCAAAAAGAAAAATAAAATACCTAGGAATAAACCTAACCAAAGAAGTAAAAGACCTGTATTCAGAAAACTACACAACACTGAAGAAAGAAATCAAGAAAGACACAAATGGAAACATATACCGTGTTCATGGATCAGAAGAATTAACATCATCAAAATGTCCATACTACCCAAAGCAATTTACAGATTCAATGCAATACCTATTAAAGTACCAATGGCGTATTTCACAGACATAGAACAAACACTTCAAAAATTTATATGGAACCATAAACAACTCCAAATAGCTGCTGCAATTTTGAGAAAGAAGAGCAAAGTAGGAGGGATCACAATACCTGATACCAAATTGTATTACAAGGCCGGTGTAATCAAAAGAGCCTGATACTGGCATAAAAACAGGCACATGGACCAGTGGATCAGAACAGAGAGCCCAGAAATAAACCCAAGTTTCTATGGTCAATTAACATTCGACAGAGGGGGCAGCAACATAAAAATGGAGTAAAAACAGCCTCTTCAATAAATGGCATTGAGAGAGCTGGACAGCTACATGCAAAAAAATGAAACTCGAGCACCAACTTGCACCATACACAAAAACAAATTCAACGTGGATAAAAGATTTAAATATAAGCCGTGACACCATTAAAGTCCTAGAGGAGAACATAGGCAGGAAAATCTCAGATATTTCACACAGCAACATTTTCACTGATATGTCCCCTAGAGCAAGGGACATAAAGGAAAGAATAAACAAATGGGATCTCATCAAAATAAAAAGCTTCTGCATGGCTAAAGAAAACAATATTAAAATAAAGAGAGAACCGACTGTATGGGAAAATATATTTGCCAATGATACCTCAGACAAGGGTTTAATCTCCAAAATACATAAAGAACTTACACAACTCCACTCTAAGAAGACAAGCAACCCAATTAAAAAATGGGCAAAAGACTTGAACAGACATTTCTCCAAGGAGGACATACAGAGGATCCAGAGACACATGAAAAGATGCTCAATATTGCTAGCTGTCAGAAAGATGCAAATTAAAACCACAACGAGATACCCCTTCACATCAGTCAGAATGGCCATCATAAACAAAGCAACAAACAAGTGTTGGAGAGGATGTGGAAAAAAGGGAACCCTAGGGCACTGTTGGTGGGATTGCAGACTAGTACAACCACTATGGAAAGCAGTATGGAATTTTCTAAGGAAACTAAAAATGGATCTACCTTTTGACCCAGCAATTCCACTGCTAGGATTATATCCTAAGAACCCTGAAACACCAATCCAAAAGAACCTATGCACCCCAATGTTCACAGCAGCACCATTTACAATAGCCAAGTGCTGGAAGCAACCTAGGTGCCCATCAGTAAATGAATGGATCAAAAAACTATGGTACATTTACACAATGGAATTCTATGCAGCAGAAAGAAAGAAGGAGCTCCTACCCTCTGCAACAGCATGGATGGAACTGGAGAGCATTATGCTAAGCGAAATAAGGCAGGTGGTGAAAGACAAATTACCATATGGTCTCACCTTTAACAGGAACCTAAACAGCAAAACAAACAAACAAGCAAAATATAACCAAAGACACTGAAATAGAGAACAGGCTGACAGTGACCAGAGGGGAGAGGGTAGGGAATTTCAGGGGAATTTCAGGGGAAAAGGGGAAGGGTTTACAGGAACAAATACAAAAGACACATGGACAAAAACTAGGAGGGGTGGAAATGGGAGGGGTGGGCTGGGATGGGAGTGAAAGACAGAAAACTGTACGTGAACAACAATTAAAATAAAATTTAAAAAAAAAACCCTAGAATACCAACATATTGATCTTCCGTATCTGAATCAGTAAATTGCAAACCAGGTTTATTGAGAATATAGTCAACCATCCTATACTTGATTTTAACTAATTACATCAGAAAATGGGAATATATTACTTAATATACCATCCTCTAAACATTTCAAATTATTGGTCTGACCAAAAAGTTCTTTTAGTTTTTTCCATATGAAGGCTCTAGTAATGTTTAGCTGTCCTTAATATCATTCAAAACAATTTTGTTATTGTATTGTGACAGCTGTGATATAAGCATGCATTTTAGAAAACCTCATCAAAATTGGCAAATTTTTGTGCAGCCATTTTAATATTGAAGATGAAAGAAAACATGTAACATTTCTGGTGTATTATGCTTTACTATTTCAAGAAAGGTAAAAACACAGCTGAAATGCAAAAACAGATTTATACAGTGTATGGAGAAGGTGCTGTGACTGAGCAAATGTGCTGAAAGTGGTTTGCAAAGTTTCTTAGTACTGTTGACACTCTGGCCAAATCATTCTTTGCTGCGGGACTGTCTTATGCACTGGAAGATGTTTAGCAGAACCCCTGGCCTCTACCCACTAGAAGCCAATAGCAGGAGGTAGCCAACATACTCAAAACACTCAGTTATTATTGAAAATGAAAAATATGTCTTTTATTTATGGAAAAAAAATAAAAGGACTTTTTAGCCAACCCAATACCACAAGAAGGATTCATTTTCAAAAGTTGAACCCTTCCAAAATGAAAGTGTGTACAGTTATCGGAAAACAACACCCCATATCCTTAGTTAACATTAGAGATTATAAAGGGGTGAAATTATTCTTAATGGCAGCAAATTTGCCAAAATCTATAAAAAGTTTAAGTACAAATATCCTTTATCCCAGCAATACCACTTCCAGGAAATTACCTGGAAGTATCTCACAGAAGCAAGCAAAATTATAGGCAGAAGGATATTAAACACAACATTGTTGTAATAGTTTTTGGAAAATGGGACACAACTGAAATTCCTTTACTAGACTATTATTTTATATCCCCACAAGGGAATATTATGCAACAATTAAAAATAAAGAAGAAGCTGTATATGAATTGATATGAAAAGTTGTTTAAGAATGGCCTAAGTGGGGGGGACAATTTATAGAACAGAGAACAGAATGTAATAATTTCTATTGGTCAAAAAAATGCATATACATTTGTAAATGCAAGAAAGTATCTAGAAAACATACACCAAACCATTTATAGTAGTTAATTGGAAGAATGGGACCCAGGGGAAGAAACACAGGGTTTTCATTGTTTTTTCAAAAAAAAATTTAATCCATGTTTATTGATTTTAGAGCCAGGGGAATGGAGGGAGAGAGGGAAAGAAACATGGATGTGAGAGATAAACACTGATCAGTTGCCTCTCATACATGTCCCAACAGGGGACCGAACCAGCAACCTTGGATGTGCCCTCACTGTGAATCAATCCAACCCACAATATTTCTGTTCACAGGATGATGCTCCAACCAACTGGGACACACAGGCCAGGGTAGGCTTTTCATTGTGTGTGTGTGTATATGTATACATATCTTCAAAAAAAATCCACTAAATTTTCATTTAAAAAATATCCACTTATTAAATTTTCATTTAAAAAAGAAAAGGCTGAACACACCAATGGTTTGATGAATATATTGATCCTGATTATCTAGAATGGAGGAAATATGAGCTACTAAAATGTTTAATGAGAAACTCCTCCAGTCACTCAACAACTATTTATGGAACACTTATACCATGTGTCAGGATTGTGCCTGATGATACTGACATAATGGTGAACAAGAAGGACCTCTTCTCTCCTTCCAAAGAGCTCACAAAAGACTATGGTCTTCATTTTTCCTGTTTCCCTGTAAGAACCATTCTGACTCCAGGTCTGTATTCTCTTTAAGCCTATTATACCTATGGTTTCCTATAAAAAAGATAGAAATGAACAGAACTGTATCAAATAACAAAGGGTTTAATATTACTATTTCCTTCATAATTAATTTTAAAAGTTATTAGAAGCACAATTTGTAGGAAGAACAATTCAACAAACACCCTTTCAAATAAATAAGTAACCCAGATGTTAAATGAAGTTTAAGGGAATTAACTAAGAACATTCAAAAATGAAAAAAACGGTTATAGGAAATCTTTATTTTCTTCACCGCTTACAAATGTTTACTAAATTTCTGTACAATGAACATGTACTACATAGCAAGAAAAAAGTAAAAATTGTTCCTCAAAGAACCATCTACTGCAACAACAAATCAGCGGCTGAGCAAAGTCACACTCCTTATCCCACTATACCCAGCCCTTTACGGTCTGGCCTTGAGACTCCTTGTTCTGTCAGCTTGAAGCCCATTCCCCCTTCTGCTGGAAAGAACATTCTGGGACTTTCCCCTGGGAAACCATGGGTTCTCACCTCTTCAGGTGGACTCCAATCCCCAATCTCTGCCAGTCAGTGTTTTCCATCCCCTTGGCCACCACAGTGGTTCAGAGGTTAACCTGACAGATCCAAACCAAAATCAGCCCAGAAAAGAGGCTAATTTTAATGAGGTTATTAAGAAAATTATAATTACTGATGTAAAAATGCAGCTAAAATTCCTAAAAAGAATCTTGTAATAAATAGAATGTTCATTTAATGTAGCAGTAAAAAAGGAGTAAGTTACCTCTTTTATTGAAATATACACCAATAGAACAGCAATGAAAATTCATTATCAGAAAATTCCCATTTTAAAGAAGCTATTAAAACTTCATGCTTATCTCAAATAAGAATACTGAATCTACCCTGGCTGGGTGGTTCCTTTGGTTGAAATGTCATCCCATTCGTCATAACATGGCAGGTTCAATCCCCAGGTCAGGGTGCATATGAAAGGCAACCAACTGATGTCTCTCTCACATCAATGCTTCTGGTCTCCTCCCCTTCCTCTCTCTCTAAAATCAATAAAAACATATTCTCAGGTGAGGATTTTTTTTTAAAAGTGTTGAGTCTATATAAATCACATTTTGGTTTTTTTTTTAAAAAAGGCAAGTATAGGAACAGTAAGAAAATACAGGTTAAAAGGCATGTATGTTAATCACATCTCCTCTGACAGAAAATTTTTAATAACTTAAAAAATACAGATTCCTATGAGTAGTATTTTCTGAGGCACCAAAAATGCCACAATATCAATACTCTACACCTCAATAAAAAATTAGTAAAAATAATAAAATAAGATGCCACAATACCCCCCTAAAAAAACTTGCGATACATCTAACTTTTTTTTTTAACATTTTATTTATTTATCTTTAGACGGGGAGGGAAGGAGAGAGGGAGAGAAATATCAATGTATGGTTGCCTCTTGTGCACCCCCTGCTGGAAACTGTCCTGCAGCCCAGGCATGTGCCCTGACTGGGAATCAAACTGCGATCCCTTGGTTCACAGGCCCATGCTCAATCCACTGAGCTACACCAGCCAGAGCACATCTAACTTTTTAAGTAGTTTTGACCAATTAATCATTTCTATGCTAAGAAGATTGTAAAGTACATTAATAAATTATAGGGAAACAAAGCTTAATTCAATAGGAGAAAATAAAACTTAACCATTAGAACTTCCTAAGAGTAAAATGGACCATCTTGTGGAACTAAACTAAAACCAATACTGTAATTCTCTAAAAAAAAGACATCCTTGAACAATTCAACTGATGTGCAGCTGTTCCATTTCTTGAAAGTGTATCACTGAACACATATAACAATCTATGGCATTTTTTCTAGCATTCCACAATTTTCCTGGCCTATAATACACATATTATACCTACTATCATATTTAAGCATCTGACAGCATTGTTATTAGAGTCCATAATATTCATTTCTAACTAAACATACATATAAATTTTAGCCTTCAAATAGCAATGGATTTCAGTGGTTAAATATCATATATATTTTTTCCACAAAGTCTAAATACAATACATTTCCTGAACTTTTAGCTTTCAGTTTCCTGTTCGTCAATGGATACAACTCTAGAGGCAATACATAAACACACCCCAGACATGGTATTTCCACTTCTGACAACAGTGGACATAAACTTAATATGACCAAATACAACTACAGTCTACATAAATGGTATGTGGCAACTAACGCAGCAATAGCAGGAATTTAATAAGTTACAAAAATGGAAATATAAATTATACTTCTTATGTAAGAATTCAATAACAAACTTTTATAACTTAGAATTCAGAAAAAGTTTCTCTCTCCTGAAAAACTGATAAGCTTTCTTTATCAGACAGTAACTATGAAACCTATCCTGTTTCCTTTTTTCTCTTGCTTGCCAGGAAGCTCAGAGCTAAATTTAATGTTCAAATACAGAAACTATCTTGCCTCAGATTACTGATGTAAAGAATTCTTTGCACTCCTTCATCCTGCTCATTATTTCTTAAGTGATTAGTGTTTGTTTTCTGACTCTGTTTTTAAAGGTCCTGGCCCTTTTTGTTTTAATTACAAACTAGCAAACCCTTTCAGTGAACAGAACAAATTATTTAAAAATTTAACAATGTAAAAGATTATATCTTCATATCACTCAATAATAATATATTAAACAAAATCTGTTAACCTATATTTATATAATATATAGGCTCTAAAATGTATCTTTATTTTCCTCTTTTAAAGTTAACATAATTCACGATTTACCTTTAGAAAAGCCACTGGCAAGTTTCCAAAATAAAAGAATGATAAAATGACACAAGATCAAAACAAATTAATAAATTTGGGACACTAGATTAGGAGGATTTACAATTTTTTAATCTTTTAATTTACTAACAAAATTGGTCTGGCAAAGCTAGGGAACTGTCATAAAATAATTCACATAAAATGTATTAAAAATTGTATTACTATTATCAGCATTCTTACACACAAAATAGACCATAAGGATAAAAATATTTCAATGGTTTGGAAACCTTTTAAAAAAAGGGAAATGTAGCCACACTTCTTTAGAAATTATAGACACACAAATACATATGAAAACGTTCGAATATGGCAATACCAAAAAGTTTGTTAAATGGAAATAAAAGGACATTTAATAAAATGAATAACAAATATAAAGACAAAAAGAAACAACCCAAATTGACAAGTCTAGATTAAAAACAAAAATATATCATGAATTAAGGGAAATGCACAATATAATCATATTAAACTACAAAAGAGAAATAAACACATTTCACAAGGACAAGTCTATAAGAGTACATAACAATATTAAAGCACTTCACTTCTAGGAGCCACAAATAAAAACCAGAAAATGATAATAAGTGGAAGAAGCAAGATGGCCAAATTTATGTAACAAAAGTGACAAAACTCAATTGTCCCTTTTTGTCTCAACATATGAGAATTGCAGAGCTTATACCTAAAAAAGTTAAATGATAAAAAACTAAGAATTCACAGAATGAAGTTAATAGCAAACTTTATTACTATATAAATTTAGAAGAAAAGGCTAGCAATCACTCATAAACATATAGTTTTAACAGATTTATTTCAAACAACAATAAAGCCTGCATAAGAAAACATTTAAAAAACAGAAACAGAAAACCCTATATACTATATAAAGAAAATGGCTAAGAGAAATCTGCCCCCAAATTCAGCCCTGAAAAAAAAATCTAATTCTGAAGTATTTATCTTCCCTCCTAATAGTATACAGAATAAAGTCTGTTATAAAGCGTAATAGCATAATAAACTATATTTAAATTTTTTAATAAAATTAAATTAAAAGTGGCTAAAAAAAAAAAAAAGAGTAATCATTCAAATACAAAACAAGTAATAAGGCCTAAGAAAGAAAGGGAAATTCCCTTCTCCCTTCAGAAAAATGAAGATAGGAAAAAAAAACCAAGCCATGGGAAATATAAATAAGTGACCTGCTACAAGGAACTGAGGACATGGAATTTTTATTTTTTTATATTGACATTTGTGGATTATACAATTCAACTTCATAGTATTTAAAAATCACTATTTCAGTAAAAAATAAATCTAGTCCATAATCCTATTATTTTAAATGTATACAATCTTTATTTATTTAATTTTTACAGAGAGGGAAAAAGAGGGAGAAAGAGAGGGAGAAGAACATCAATTTGTTGTCTCTCACATGCCCCCAACTCGGGACCTGCCTTGCAACCCAGGCATGTGCCATGACTGGAAATCGAACCAGCGACCCTTGGGTTCACAGGCTGGCGCTCCGTCCATTGAGCCATACCACCCAGTGTCTATTTTTCTTTTAAGGAATATAGCAGGGTGAGCAGAGGTCTGAAAACATCTTTATGTAACCCATGCCACTTTTTCTTTCTCTAATCATAGGAAAGAATATAGAAAATAAATATGAGTTGCAAAATGATTTCACAATAAAATGATTTGCGTGACTAAATACTTGTACAATACACAAATTTTCAAAATGTAGGGAGGGCAGCTTGCCAAAATTAAAACAATACATTTCAAAGGAAGAAAAGTGTTGTTATAGTGATTTGGTGATTAGGAACTGACATTTATATACGAGAAAAAATTACCTGCTCTGCAGAAAGGAAAGGGAGTATTTATTGAGCAACTAGAGTAACCAGACTCTAAGCTTAGGGCTTTACAAATATTCTATCACATTGCATCTAGGTAGGAAAATAATATAGAAAGAAACAATGCTTAACTAAGTTTCTCTAAGTATATTTAAGTGTAAGAGACTAAAGAAGATGTAAAGTTAGAGACAGACTACCATAATAGAAGTACAGGCTCAGGGGCTGAGCGATGAAAGCACAATCGTTAGCAATTTTTTTGTTAATCTTACTGTCCTGTTAACCACTCTGTAAAAGAGTCGAAATAAAAACAAAAAAAGTCCACTTTATTTGATGCTGCTTATGTTTATTACACTATTCCATTTATAATTTACAACTCCAAAAATGAACAAAAGAAACCCTTTCTTCTTAAAGCAGATTTCAGAGTCTTGGTTTTAAATGCTACTTTAAGAATAATAATGTGCCCTGGCTGGTGTAGCTCAGTGGATTGAGCACGGGCCTGTGAACCAAAGGATCGCGGTTCGATTCCCAGTTGGGACACATGCCTGGGTCAGCTCCTGGCAGGGGATGCATGAAAGACAACCACACATTGATATTTCTCTCCCTCTCTCCTTCTCTTCCCCTCTAAAGATAAATAAATAAAATATTTTTTAAAAAAGAATAGTAATGCTTATCCAAGAAATGTAATCATGGGTTTCTCATTAAGAAGGGCAAATTATTATCACATTATTCCTCATGGTAAAATTACTTTTTATCTTGGTGTTTAATAACAGTAGAAAAATTATTGGTAGTACTATACTATAATTCCCACCTGGATGGGTAAGAATCACACTAGAATGATATTTAAAAAAAAAAAAAAAAAAGCCTTCATTTAGCTCAGGAAGATGCAGGCCTGCTTACTAATTTGCTGTGATCTTGAACATGTGACTTTACTTCCTCTGGACCTCAAGGTCCTCATCCGTAAGACAAGATGGCTGGACTAGACAATATTCCCCCCCTTCTTCTCCCCAGCCCTGCCTAATTCACGGCTTTGGCTATTTAAGATATAGACTAGGAGTTTAAGGACAGAGAGGAAAGCAGTAGCAGAAACACACTAAACAGGAGAAAAGAAATGTACATGTTTATAAAAAGAAATGGACAAATTACAGAGGCATAACAGTTCAGGAAAAAAATTCATGAGTTTCACTCTCAAAATTAGTTTGAAGTTTCAGTTATACTGAAGTCAGGAGAAATAGTGAGAAGTGCTAGAAATACAGCCTTAGAAATGTTACCTATAATGCACAAGAATGCTTCACAAATCACCCAAGAAATCCTCCCAAGTTCCCTTAGTACATGTGGAAAAGATGTCATACTCCTTGGCTTAATCATTTATAATTGTGCCCCAACATAATCACTCATTATTTTCCAGCCAGCTATCCCTGTTGGAAATGATGATTTGGCTTCATCATTTCAAACAAAGCTAGGATTATCTCCCCTTCATTTATCAATGTTCTATCTAAAATGTATTTTCCCTTCTTTCAACTTATAGCAATGTATCATACTCTAATCATGTTTGAGGCACATTCTAAGTGCTCGACATGTGTTTTTCTTTTTCTTTTCTTTTTTTTTTTTTTTTTTTGCATTTTTAAAGATTTTATAGCCCCGGCTGGTGAAGCTCAGTGGATTGAGCGTGAGCCTGTGAACCAAAGGATCGCGGTTCGATTCCCAGTCAGTGCACATGCCTGGGTTGCAGGCCAGTTCCCAGCAAGGGATGCACAAGAGGCAACCATACATTGATGTTTCTCTCCCTCTCTCCCTCTCTCCTTCCCTTCCCCTCTAAAGATAAATAAATAAAATGTTAAATAAATAAATTTTTAAAAAAAGATTTTATGTATTTATTGTTAGAGAGAGGGAAAGGGAGGGAGAGAGGGAAAGAAACATCAACGAGTCAGAGAAACATTGATCAGTTGCCTCTTGCACACTCTCAACTGGGGACCTGGCCCTGAACCCAGGCACGTGCCCTGACCAGGAATCAAACAGCAACCTCTTGGTTCACAGGCCAGTGCTCAACCCACTGAGCAACACTATCCAGGATGTGACATGTATTATTTAATTCTCTCAACAATCCTAGGAGGGAGGTTAAATAAACTGCTTAAGATTACACATTACACAGTAGCAGAGTTAGGATTCCAACACAGGTAGTCTGGCTCCAGGGAGCCTCTCCTCTTAATTTGCTAACTAGTCCTTCAAAGCTCAAACAAGTTCTGTCACCTTCCTGAAGTTCTCATCTGCTTAGCAATTACTCCTGCCTCTTGAGTCATTAAGTAAATCACTCATTTGTCATTTACCATGGGACCTGCTACTTATCTTTTATGCATATGTTCTATCTTTTCTACAAACAGGATCTTTTATTTATTCTGTAACATTATTTAGAACCTCACAGAATTTACTATCTGGAACACTAAAGGGCTTATTAATAAAACTATAATAGCATTTTAATATTTACTGAAGACATACTAGGCTCAAAGACATACGAGGCTCCAGGCTAAGTACTTCATATGTATAATTTCACTTAATCCTCACAACAGCCCTGAGGTAGGTATTAATACTGCCCCTCCTGGTATTACAGAGAAAACTGAGACTTAGAAAAGCTAAATAGCTTGTCAATATCACACTGGTGAGGCTCAGTTGGTTGGGCATCATCACACAAAGGTCACCAGTTCGATTCCCCATCAGGGCACATGCCTAGGTTGCAGGGATCAGTTTGATTCCTAGTCAGGGCACATATGAGAGGCAACTGATGTTTCTTGCCCTCTCTTTCTTCCTCCCTTTCCCCTCTCTTTACAAATAAAATTTTTTTAAAGAGTCTATGCCAGACCTGGCCAGTGTGCCTCCATTGGTTGCAGTATCATCCTTTATACACTTAAAGGTTATAGGTTCGATTCCTGGTCAGGGGACATACCTAGGTTGCAGGTTCGATCCCCAGTTGGGGCTCATATGGGAGGCAACCAATCAATGTTTCTCTCTCATCTCGATATTTCTCTCTGTCCCTCCCATCCCTTCCCCTCTCTCTAAAACAGTAATGATGCCCTACCTGGTGTGTCTCAGTGGACTGAGCACCGGACTGCAAATAAAAGAGTTGCTGGTTTGATTCCCAGCTGGGGCACATGCCTGGGTTGCAGGCCAGTCCCCACTGGGGGAGCTCATGAAAGACAACCACATATTCATGTTTCTTTCTCTCTCCTTCTCTTTCCCTTCCCCTCTCTCTAAAAATAAATAAAGTATAAAAATGATAAAAAAAAATTAAAAAGCAATGAAAAAAAGTCCTTGGGTGAGGACTTAGAAAAAAAGAGTCTATGTCATACTCTTAATCTCCAGCCTACCACAAAACATCTTGAAGAATCAGTCCTAACAATTCAGTTCAACTTGCTCTTACTCTGCAGCACTAGGTTGAACATTAAGGATTCAGAATTAGAGGTACAGATGTTGCCCTCAAGAAACAGGCCATTAAGACTTCAGGACCAAACTATGATATTATTGGCAGAATCACCATCATCAAAATTTAAAAATCTTAACTTATATCTTAAATCAAAATATCAAAAAATCCTTGGAAACTCTCTTGCACATCATTCCTTCTCTCTTTGGCTCCCTTACTTCCTTTACCCTAGGACTCATCTTTCCAGTTTCTGTACAATAGAGAAGGATCCCGCTAATCCTAGCAACTGTTAGAATATCTAAATTTAACTTATTGATAGATCAGACTTATTGATATACTAACTAAGGGTATAGTTGATGAATTCCACACCCATAATGAAATATGGGCAATGAAGGACAGCTAGAAAAAAAAAGAAAAAAAAAAAAACAATGGCAAAGAGAATCAACAGAAAGAGGGATGTGAGAGTCACACTGTAAATCAAAGATAAAAAAAAAAAAAATGAAAAAGGCAGGAAAATGGACACAAATAGAAGGTGAAAGAATCCGGAATGAATTCAGTGGAGATACATAAATGAAAACACTAAAATCTAATCCATTTTATGAATGCTAACTCCTTTAACTATTTATTTTCCTAACCTCTAGTGGAAACAAAAAACTGTTTATGAAAGCCCACTGAAAAACCATTAATTATGAACAGTATATAAATTAGTTTTTTTCTGGGAAAACACTCATTTCAAAATTTCAGGTCTGTGAAAAGACCTTAAAATACTATCGAATGCAACCCACTCATTTTACAACTAAAACAAAGCTCAAAAAGGTTAAATAACTTTAACTTGCCGGAGATCAAATAGCTACTTAGTAGCAACTCTTGAATCTCATCCCAATGTCTATTCTTACCACACTAAGCTTCCAGAAATGGCGTATTTTTCTCCTCCATTTTCCACTCTGAATACCATTAACTTCTGCATAAGTATCTCAGAATCCCCATATTATTCCTAGTTCCCACAGGATAAAATCATCAGATATTCTGGATTATTTAAAACAGTAAGATAATTATCTTATTCCCGAAGTCAGTTATCTTCAACTGGGGCTTGGTTCCTACCAGGAAGAAATGTCATTTCCCAGAAAAGCAGAAAGATGAAAAATCTCCATAAACTGACCAAATGCAAGCCAAGTTCATAAACTATAATCTCTCTGGAAAGGAATCAGGCCCAAAATCCTTGGACACTGGATGACTGCTAATGGGAAGTACAATAGATACCACTTATTTTCTCCCCTTTCTATTTTATATTCTCCCAACCAACCAGTCTCCTATCTTTCTGACAAATGTCAATTCCAGAAGCCTGTTTAAAAAGGCAAAGTAATAAAATAGAGTATCATGTCACTTTCAGCAAAAGGTAGCTTTTTGATGGGAACTATCATTGCCAGGAAATAATGGGAAAAGGAACAGGAAAGGAGTTTTACGGTAAACCTACAGACCTGTTCTTTTAGCCATGAAAACACTAGGAAGCCCTAAAAAATATGGTATGTATTCTCAGTATTTCCCCCACTGCAAAGCTCTTGCAGATATTCTGGGCTATAAGGAACTCATTCTGTGGTCTAAGAAAGTCTGCTGCTTCCATTCCTGGATAAATTGCGGGCCCTGCCAGTCACCATTCACCAGGTTATTTGAACTGAATGATTTGGAAATCAGCTACAGCAGTACCCCTTTATCCACAGTTTTGCTTTCTGCAGTTTCAGTTCCAGAAACAAACAATTCATAGGTTTTAAATTACACACCATTCTGAGCACAATGATGAACTCTCATACCATCTACTCCATCCCACCCAGGACATGAATCATCCCTTTGTCCATCTTATTCATGCTGTGTCTGCTACCCGCACATTAGTAGCTGCCTAGGTACGGCAGTCCTTGTGTTCAAGTCACCCTTCTTTTACTTAATAAAGGCCCAAATCACGATAGCAGTGATGCTGACAACTCAGTATGCCAAAGAGAAGCTGTAAAGTGCTTCCTTTAAGTGAAAAGATTAGGATAATACAATAAGATATTTTGAAAGACCACATTCACATAACTTTTACTATAGTATATTGTTGTAACTGTTCTATTTTATTATTAGTTGTTAATCTCTTACTTTGCTTAATTTATAAATT
This sequence comes from Anoura caudifer, assembly GCA_004027475.1. Classification (NCBI taxonomy): domain Eukaryota; kingdom Metazoa; phylum Chordata; class Mammalia; order Chiroptera; family Phyllostomidae; genus Anoura; species Anoura caudifer. The sequence goes on along the minus strand of PVKU01001933.1, from coordinate 243,128 downwards.
AAACTTTATCATAAGTATGTATAGCTGTCAAAATTATCAATGGTTTCAGGCACCCACTGGGGGGGGGCGGTGTTTGGAACTTATCCCCTGCAGGTAAGGGTGACTTACTCTACATCACCTTGGTTTAAATACAATAATTACCTACGCCTTAAACATGATGTGTTTGCCTATAAGGCTAACTGAAGCCTTTTTTTCTTCATAGAGAATAAAGTTTTTATTTACCCTCCAAGAAAGGAGAGGGGCATGGTGTGGAGAGATACACCACCATTGAGGGGTGGGGGCTTTGAGCTTTTATTGGATTATCATTGTATTAAAAAGGGTGGGGGGTTGCTGTTGTGTGCCCCTGGGCTGTTGGGGTGTTTTAACAGGAGGTTGTAGTTTGTTCCAGTGTTACCTTCTGCCTGTGGCTGCAGGCAGCAGTTAGTTCTGTTCTTACTTTCCAGTAATTTCCAGCCCTGGGGACAAGCTCAGAAGAGTAAACGGGCACCCATGGTTAACAAGGTCAGGCCTGCTTGGAAAATGGCGCCAAATAGCAAATGGGGCTGACTTTATCCTTTCATCCCCTCCTTTGGTTTTAAAATGGATTTATCCTTTATTTTTTTTTTAAATCTTAGCATTTGCCCATGACTTTTCACCCTAATTTGCAATTTTATTATTTGTAGTTTATTTTTATATATTTCATTTATTTATTTTTAGAAGGGAAGGGAGAGAGAAAGCGAGAGAAACATCAATGTGTGGCCGCCTCCCATGCACCCCCACCAGGGACCTGGCCCGCAACCCAGGCATGTGCCCTGACTGGGAATTGAACCAGCGACCCCTTGGTTCGCAGGCCAGCTCTCAATCCACTGAGTCACACCAGCCAGGGCAAAATGGATTTATTCTTAATGACCTAGCCCAGTTCTGGTTTTGGAGAGTAGGGATGAAGCTCTCTTCTTCTGTAACTACTTCAGGTGGGCTAGGGATGTAGAGCTGCCTGTGGGTCCGGGTGTGGGTCATTAAGGGGAAGAGGGTGGAATTGGATAGCCCAAAAAGTGAGAGCTGTGGCTGGAGGCCCTTTAATCTCCCAAGCCTGGATGCTCTGTTGAAGGATACAAGATATTTGAGGAGACATGGCCTAAAAACAAGATTAAAGAAAAAGGCTGCTGCCCTGGCTAATGTGCACAGTGGATTAAACACCAGCCTGTGAATCAAGGGGTCGCCGGTTTGATTCCCAGTCAGGGCACATGCCTGGGTTGCAGGCCAAGTCCCCAACAAGGGGCACATGAGAGTCAACCACACACTGATGTTTCCCTCTGTCTTTTTCTCCTTCCCTCCCCCTCTCTAAAATAAATGAATAAAATCACTAAAAATTTTAAAAGAAAAAAGAAAAAGGCTGCTACAGGTCCTAGGAAGGGAGTTGGTCAGGAAAACCAGGACCAGATATTGACCTTAAAATCCTAAAAATGGAGAGGCAGAATAGTAGGTAAATTTGTATGGCTGACACCCCCTCAGTAGTTCTCAATAATTCCAAGTCAAGGGATGAAAAAATGAAACATCAGCTTGACAGAAAACTAGAAAAATTAGGATTTAATCAGTTTGTGGGTGACAATTAGACATTGCAATTTCCCCTGAAACACAATTTCTCTCCCTAAAATCACCCTCATTTTATCAAAGACACTACATTAAGTCCAGTTTCAATTTGGCCTGATTATTTGCATGAACACAACAAGAAAAGTAATTGATTATATAAGCTCTTTCAAATCTGCTCTGCTGGAATTTTCACAAGGAACCTTCAGATTGAGCTTTAGTCAGCCCTTCAGGGCACAGTTGCCACATGGCTTTGCCTGAAATACCTATTAGTTTAAGTGGATCCCTCAAGTTTTTGAGGTCTCCAAAATGTCTTGAGGTTCGTTCCTTGCCATCTTCCAGGAAAGTAGACTTTGTTCCTTGCCTGGTAAGACTGCCATGAACCACAGGACAAAGCAAGGTACCAGGCCATTTCTCCAAGGGGCTCTAACTGGTGAAGCCTTTTCTGACAAGGGAAGAAAATGACCTATTTTACTTTAGAAACCTAGCTTAATTTTGATATGTATGAAGTTTATTATAAATTAGGAATAACTTCCAGCTTTAACATGTTAACCAAATCAGGACAAATATAACAGAAATGAAAAGGACAAAAAGATACAAAGAGACATTTTAAAGTTAGAGACAAAGTGATTTAGTGACTCACTGAGCTTAAGAAATAAAGGAAGAGTAACAAATGACCATTAAGAACAATGAAGTCATTAACAGCAAAAGAGGCAAAGTCTGAGGAGCAGTGGGGTTTTTTTGGCTGGGGTGGGCAAACACCCAAGGGTTATTGGGTGTGCAGCTGCTAGAGATGGTATTTAAGCATATTTAGTTTCAAGCCATAGGTGAAAATCTGGGCCTCAAGTTCAGACAGATCATACAGAATTGAGACCTAAAAAGCACGGTAATGACAGAGTTTTTAGAGAAAGAGAAGGTAACAAAAATATTTAGGCAACAGCATTCCTCAGATATCACATGTTGAAGATAATTTAACTTTCTAAATGAATAGTGCTTCATTGTATAGATATAAGATCTTTGGACTTGTTTACGCTAAATGAAAGCTAAAAAATTCACCTTTCTTTCCCAGGCTATGAATTGACAAAAAGATAAAAACTGTTTCAAAATTAACACTACCCAAAATCAAGTCTTTGAAATAAAATACACTGCTTTTTAAGTTTCTCTATTTAATAATAAAACTTTTGGGAAAAAACTGAGAGAAAATAGGGTACATCAATATAAGAGTTAAAAGCATTCTAACCAAAATTTTGATAACTAATAAATCTAGAGAATAGGTATATGGAGGTTTATTAGAGTGTTCCTGCCAGTTCTGTGTAGTCTGAACTTCCAGAAGTAAAAGACCAAAAAATACTACCTACTGATATATTTTAAATTCATGTCAGTTAAGGCATGACAATGCAAAACAAAATTCTAAGAGATAAAAACTTTTCAAATGTTTTATTAGTTTTTAATAAACCAATGAAATTTATTGGGTATGAAAGGACAAAAAGGCCCTGTGTCATTTCAGAAGAACATTAATATATTCATTAACTGGAAAAAGTTAGTCTTTTCATTCATGTTGGCACATGTTTGACATTTGTCCTTTTTCTCTTCAATGAACTTACATTTTTGTTGAAGGAAAGTATATAGGCAACATAAATATATGGTTTTGGTTAGTAAAGTCAAAATAGATGTTTATCCCCAGCATCAATGATTAATTGGTTGAACCTGCTGGTTAGGCCGCCTATTACTTCAAACATCTTCCACCCTAGTAAATAACTAAATAAATCACTCTCTATATAGATGCAAAAAAACAATTTTTTTTAAAAAAATGAACCAGGCCCTGGCTGGTGTGGCTCAGTGGACTGAGTGCCAGTCTGCAAACCAAAAGGTCATGGGTTCGATTCCCTGCCAGGGCACATGCCTGGGTTGCAGGCCAGGTTCCCCAGTTGGGGGCGTGTGAAAGGCAACCAATTGATATATCTCTAACACAACGATCTTTCCCTCTCTCTCTCCCTTCCCCTCTAAGAACAAATAAAATCTTTAAAAAAAGCCCCATTATCCATAAATGGTGAACCCTAAATTGTAACACATATTTAAATTATATAAAATAACAGAAGGGAAAAAGTTGAATTTTTAACAATTATAGTCTAAGTTTTGATTCAAATAGATGTAATTTAAATCAAATCACTCTACTGAGACTATGGAAGCACTAAAACTAATAGAGAACAGAAAATTTACTTACCAGGGACCAAGAACAGTTTATATGGTTTACAAATACCAATATTTCCTCCTTACGATAAATAACATCATCTGAAAAATGACAAAATTTGCTTGCCTCCTGTCTGGTAAAGAACACACAGTAAAGACTATGGATGTGCAACTCTTTCAACAGGAACAATCACCACCTTGAATTCCCAGAAAGCTGCTGCCAGCCATCAGTCTCACTCCCTAGGTGACATACACAGGACAACAAAGTAAAGCTGGGTTTCCTTGCTGGCAGTTCTGCCTTGAGTCATTTTCAGTACCCTGTTTCTTCTGACAGAAATATGTCATCATGAAACTTAGAAAGAAGCAGCATAAATATATGTATGTAGAGACAAAAGACTATCAGTGATTCTTTTTCCACATCACTATTAATTCTGAATAGAGGTATTTCACATTTTGCAAATAATATCATTCTCTTATCTTCAACAAATTTTGTAGCTTTTTTCCTTACTAAAGTAAAAATTACATACCAGAAGATGCACCTTAAGACCTTAAGTACTCAGTTCAATAAGTTTGAACAAATGTATACATCAACAATCAGTGAATCTAGACATTCCCTGTACTAATCTTACAACTTTCTGTAACTTAAAAATTACATGAAAATAAAGTTTCCGAAAGTGTACAACTGAATTACCATCTCCCAAATCAAGCTATAGAATATTTCCATCTCCCTAAAAAGTTCCCTTTTGCCTTTGTCCAGGCAACCACAGTACCCAGAAACCACTGACCTGATTTCTATCACCATACCTAAGTCTTGTATTTTTTATAAATGGCATCATTTGGTACATTTGTGTGTCTGGCTTCTCTTGCTCTGAATAATATTTCTGAGATTCATATATGTTGTTGTGTGAATCACTATTTCATTCCTATTATGAAAAAAAGCTGTTATGAATATTTTGTATCAGGTTTTTTGTGGACATTATTCCTCATGGTACAGTAAGATTTCATTTAAAGGGGTAGGGAATTTCCACATAAATAAGCATGGAAAGTCATACAGTATAGATAAATGGATTTATATATGTACATATACATATAGTAATTATATAAAATGCAAAAAAATAGAAATTTTCTCTATCTACCTGTACCTATGTATCCACCTGTATGTATATATATACAGTTGACCCTTAAACAACACAGGTGTGAACTACACAAGTCCAATGGTGCATGGATATTTTTCAATAAATACAGTAAATGTATTTTCTTTTATGACTTTAACATTTTCTTTTCTATAGCTTAGTTTATTGTAAGAACACAATTTATAATATTGCACAGATCATAGAAACTATGTGTTAATAATGTGTTCATGTTATCCATAAGGCGAAGGCAAGCTTGGAACAATTAGCTCTCCACATCTGCAGATTACCAACACAGGTCAAAAATGCTGTTTTGGATCTGCAGTTGGTTAAATTTGTGGATATGAAACCTGTGAATGCGAAGGGCCAACTATAGTTAAATTTTGGAGGAGTCAAAAGACATACTCCGATTTTCAGCTGGGGGGCCAGGGGTCGATACCCCAGACCCCTGCCTTGTTCAAAGGTCAACTGTACATACCCGTGTATATACAGATATATAAGTGAACAGATTCTGAGAAGTTCACCTACAACCAATAAAGATATATTTAAATAATTTATAAAGTTCATAGTGAAAATCTAAGATGGAAAAGATGACCATTTCAATTTTTCTTAATAAATATTATGTATTAATTTAAGAATAATTCAAGAGAGAAACAAATTTCTCTCCATGTAAATTAGCCTGTTCTGCTTCAATGAAATACCTTCTTCTCATAGCAAATCGCCTTCCCAAACTAGAATTTCTAAACATTAAATGTTATCCTCCACCGTGTAATGTTCTTTAACCAAGGGCAAAACCTAAACTGTGTTGAGATTACAAGACTTTATTTTATTGTCTTGCTTTTTAAAAAAGTTAAACATGGAAACAATTCCACTGGTTAATATTTAACATGGGTAAAGATTTATTTTTATCCTCATTCAGAATACATTTTCTCCATTCCTAAAAGTAATTTACTGCAGCATTAAGTCTGTAATAGAAACATTTTGACTTTCAAATTCCACTGTGTAATTTTCAGCTGACTGTAGAGGAGGTTTTTAATTTCCAGAGGTAAGAAACATTAAGAAATATATATGCAACCCTGGCCAGGTGGGTCAGTTGGTTGAAGTGTCATCCTGTACACCCAAAGGTCGCAGGTTCCACCCTGGTCAGGGCACCAGGGCACAGACCTAGGTTGCAGGTTTGATCCCCTATCGGGCTGTGGAGGTGGAGGTAGCAGCCAATCAATGTCTCTGCCTCTCTCTCTCAAATCAATAAACATATCCCTGGGTGAGGATTTAAAAAAAAAAAAAAGGAACATGCATGTAAATCCTATTTTTGAAGAGATCAAACTGAAATTCCCATCCCTGCTTCTGATAATCAAATGGTCATATTCAGGGCACTAGGAATGGCTCTTTACTTAATATCATCTATAAATTGCCAAGATGGAGGCGGAATATTACATATGGTTCTAGAATTAACCACCGCCTGCTTTAGGAAGGGTTTCCAACTACAAAAGGGGGAAAAAAAAAAACCTCTTCTGGTCTTTGATCATTCTCCATCTTTTATTCCTTCATCCAAAAAATGAGCAATTTCAAAAGCATACAATTTAAATGTACCACATTTTTAATCTTAAAAAGCAGTCTTAGTATTTGGATGTTCCCTAACTTTCACAGATGTGCAACTGTTTACTTAAAAAATCCATTCTTTCACTCTGAAAATATATCATTTTCATTTTTTCTAATTATTGTACCTTTCTAAAACAGCCTTGAATAATTCTTTCAAAAATAACAACAGCTCCAAACAGCTACAATTCCCAACTTACTTTCAATATCTTTTGCCTGTTTGAGAATTAAATAAAATTTTATTCTCATTTTTAAAATGTTTTTATTCCAGACCAAGGGTAGAAAACAGGTATATCAAATACGCAGACCCCATGTACCCTCTGGTGAGTCTTCTCTCTCATTAACCAGATGTTTTCTGTAAGACTAGAATTAAATACTAAATTTAGCATAAAATGATCTTGCCCCTTTTGAAGACTACAGTCTTACATTTTTAAGCTTCAGCAGAATGTAGGTCAATTCTCACCATAACAAACTATGAGGTACAAATTATTTTCAGTGCATACTTGAATTTCAGTGTTTCAAATATTGCTAAAATATCCTTAGTAACCTGTGAGCTATAGAGATTACAGTTACAAGGGTATAGAGGCCCTGCTATAAATTATCCCAACCTGTCTCATCTGGTTGAACTGCCTTTTACACAATAAATGAACATCTTATTTGCAAATTAAATCACACTGAAGGAGCTATTGTTTTTAAATCAATAGTTATGGGATGTACATACCACTGTCTACTCCATCTGATGAGTGTAGATTTAATTTTCTTTACAATTTGGGGGATTAATGTCAAAAATTTGAAATGCACTATAGAAAACTTCAGAAATGTGAACTAATGAAAAAACAAAATCTAATTATTAATCAGCTAGGTTAGAAAGCTCAGTTTCAAAATTATGAAATATACATTTTAATTGTTTAGCAGTAAGTAATTACAGAATTTAGGGTGCCAAAATAAGTATAATATAGGTTCTTCTTTAGGAATTGTGAATATTATCAGGGTGGGGTAAAAGTAGATTTACAGTTGTTTGTATGGAAAATAATTAAATACAGTAACTAATAAATAATGATAGAAGAATAAACTCTGTTTCAGGTGCTCACAACTATAAACCTACTTTTGCCCCACCCTGTATTAAAGGCCTACCTACAGTGGATATTCCTAATGCTAGGTTAACATGCATATTACTGGTAAATAAAGCAGTATTAATGTCTAACAATGTGATCTGATTTATCCTCAAATTTGGCTGTTTTGACATGTCCTTGTTTTTTGTGGCTTTATTCATTCAAAAATATTTACTCACTCCCAAACTCAAAAAGACCTACACCTGAAGGTAAATGACCTACAAAACACTCCCAATGTTTATTGTGTAGATGTGAGAATTCAACTTACGCTTATTTTTGAAACTGAAATGTGATTGATAGTTTTATAGTTGATATGGTCTACCACAAATTAAAATGGACAAAAATCAGTAATTAAAATATCTAAAAACTGAATTTGAAAATGGGCTTTTAATTATAAAAGGCACTTTTACAGTTGAAGTTCCTAAAGTATGCTCTTGTGTATACAAAACTATGAAAAATAAATTTAATTTTTATGTGATCTACTTAAGCATCATTACAGAATAAAGATTATAAAATCTCTAATTACCCATAGTAATTAAACTGATATATTCCCCAATCTTATGTGATCCTTACAACTAGTTATACAGGAAAAAACCTACTCTACATTTAGAAGAGCCACTCTTCAATAAATATACCCTCAGGGTCAAAAAGCCAACCCGCTTTAACAGCAACTTCTACAACTATAGACGGAATATATTCTTTCCATCTAAGCTAAGAAACATTCAGGAAACTAAAAATAACCCAAGAAATGTATTCTTTTCCAATCTAAGAATAAAGAGAAAACTTCAGATTTAATTAGTTATCTAACCCAGTATTTTTTAAGTTTTTCATATTGAACTGGTTAAAATTATGTTTTAAAAGGACATTCATCCCAAATTCCCAAAACTAAAATAAATTACTCAGAAACATACTTGTTTCGTTAAATGCTGGAAAAACAAAAGACCTCATAACATATAAGCCTGTTGTTTAGAAAAATAAAACATTTTACAAAGACCATCCTTGATTATATTTTAAATCCCAGTCACAACTAGTCTCTTGGTTAGAGTTCAGCTTTAAATAGTGTTGCTAATTAGGTAATTCAGTGAAACCATTCAGTGAAACACCACTAAGATGGCATAATTAATAAAAATTGTAACTTTGTTCTTAAGAAGTTAAACTTACACTAAGTATAAATCATATCCAATACAGAAATAAAACAAAACACATGAGGAAAAAATAAGTAACTGTTTCTCACAAATGAATGTTATTAATAACTCTCATCTAAAGTATATATTTTAAAAATAACTATTATATATTATTTTTATATATTTTTCTGTACATGCCCTAAATTGGTTAGGGCCATAAGTGTAGATTGTTAAATGGAGGTCCGTTGGGAGAGAGACAAACAGAAAACACTAAGTGAAAGTATGACAAATAAAAATTTCCCACAAGAACAATAACTTCTTAAGTCTGCCCTTGAATTTTGATTCCAACAGCAAAAGAAAAAGCTATTATAATTCTCTAAAGTAAAAAATCTTTAGGGGGGCAGGAAAGGACTCCATAGAATATTAAAAATACTAAACTAAAATATTGCCTCAGCTTTTCTCTTGTCCACAACGTAACAAAATAATAAGACAATAAAAATAAACATTCCTGTCTCCCCTCAGAGAGGCAAAGAAAACTCCCACTCAATGTTAAGCTTTATGCCACTGGAAAACATACTCCTGAAAAGTAAATCCAAAACCAAGAGCTCAAACTGCTTCTTGCAGAATTTACTGAATGTCGGCCAAATGTCGTATACGCTGTCCTGAACCACACTGAAGGATATCTAGAGTTCTAAGTTCTCCATTTACAACTTGTACCTTACTTACTATGCTTTCACCACCACTGCTGGAAACGATTTTTTAAAATAAGACTAAAATGTTACTCTTCGCTCACCAATTGAAAGACGTCAATCTATATGCTGACCCCCCTATTTTTTCTTTTTCTCATAACCAACACTGGATTTAACTCCTACACGGTCGCCAGGACACCATTTAGATATCAATACAGGGAAAAAAGCGAAATGAATGAGGAGCCTTAAAGCAACTTTTAACTGGCTTTCAGGTGTCATTAGAATAATCACCTGTTAGAATGGGCGCCGCACTGGCACCCTCCAAGAGCACCTGAGACCTGGGATGCTGTTCCCAGTCACTCGTCCCAGCGCGACAGGTGAAGGCTGTGAACGCGCTTCCACACCCACGGTTCCGGGAGCGCAAACATACAGCGAGAGTGCAGCAGCCGGACACTCCGTTATCCTCACCACCCACGGGCCCCTCCCGGTAAGCGCTGCTCCATCGCGCCCTCGGTGTCCCGGCGCGCAGCTCAACCCGGCTGGACTTCTCCACCCGCCCGGGCCACGTAGGGCGAAGTTTCTCTCCCTCCCGCGGCCGCAGCTGCTCACGCGCCGCCCGGTTCTGCGCGGGTCCAGTCGCCTGCTCCGGGCGGCTGCGGTCACTGCCGCCGGGCCTCGGGCGAGTCGGAGACTACCCACTGGAGCGGGAGCCGGGACCTGTCAACCCGGGCGGGAAACAAAAGCTGAATGAGGACCAGTGGCTGAGACGGGCTTTGCCTCCGCGAAGGGGAGCGCGGTGGGGCAGGGAGCGGCTCCCGTGGCCTCCGGGCTCCACGCCTCCCGAAGGGAGCACCGGCCCCGCGGCCCGGCGGGGCGCAGAGGGGCCCGGAATGGGGCTGGGGGCCTGGCCTTGCTGGCCTCGAGGCTTCCCGGGCCCGCTTGCCCAGACGCGCCGCTCCCGAGCTAAGGAGTCTAGTGAGGGGGCGGGGAGGTGGCGCGGCAGCGGCCAAACCATGAAGGAGCGGGGGGATTCGGATCCCAAGGAGTCGCGGCCACCCGCTTGATCCCTACTGCCATGGCGCCGGTACCTGTCGCCGCGGTTGCTAGTCGCCTCTGTCTCTTTCCGCCTCAGCCGCTCGCGGTTCCCCCTCAGCCCGCCCACCGAGCCACCCGCACGCCGGACGCTGCAGCTGGATACTGGCAGCGCCAGAGAGCCGCCCGAATCCCAGGGACAGCGCCCGGCGCCGTCCCGCCCCTGCCGTCCGCAGGATCCGCCTTCCATTGGGCCCCAGAGCTGTCAGTCCGCCCCCAAAAGGCGCGCGGGCTGTCACTCTGCAAGTCCGATTGGTGGGCACCCTCCGTCCATGCAAATGAACCCCTCCCCTGTCCATTTGCACCTCCGCTTTAGTGTAACCTCCGCCTCTTCACGCCAGCCCACGTGTCTGGCGCTGGCCCTTTGTGGGGCTGGAGGGAAAGCATGGAAAACTAACCGACCACCCCCACCACGCACACACACATTCACACCCCTTCCCTTACCTCCAGAGGAAGTAATGCCTGAACAAGCTAGTTGACTTCACAAACCTTTCAAACATGAGATCCCATGTGACTGAGATAGCAAAATGCCGTCAAAAATGTTTCTGTTCTCTACCAGCACCTCTCCCCCAACAGACAAGCCTGCTGAGGAAACTCAGCTTCGGGAGCAGCCCAGGCCCCTCTGCCTCTGTAGATGGCCACCTTTGAGTTGCTGCTATAGAGATTTCTGGGCCTTGGGGGCTCAGTCCCTCGTTTTTTGAGGAAACAAACCTTAAGTTCCATAGCTATGGGACTTCATAGTTACCTAAGAAAACGTAATGTCTCATAGCCAGATTAGAAGCCACATCTCCTAGCTTTAGATGAGTTCTCTGCACTATATCACGTTGGTCACTTAAGTCTTAATGAAGAGCCACTTTGACAAATCATTCCAGCCTTCAAGAAGTGCTGCCTGTAGAAAAGACAATTAGAACCAACAGTGAAACCTCCTCAAGGGCCAGACCCTGTCTCTGTACCTGGAAGCTTCTCTTTTAATTATATGCCAGGAAGAGTCACTGGAACAATTCATTCATGCATTAATTCAGCAAACAATGGTGATTAAAACTACTCTACATACTGCCCTGGCTAGCCCTGGCTGGTATGGCTCAGTGGATTGAGCACCGGCCTGCCTGTGAACCCAGAGGTGACGGGTTTGATTCCCAGTTAGAGTACTTGCCTGGTTGTGGACCAGGCCCTCAGGGGGAGATGTGCAAGAGGCAGCCACACATTGGTGTTTTTCTCCCTCTCTCCCTCTTCCTCTTCCCTTCCCCTCTCTCTAACAATAAATAAATAAAAACTACTCCACCTACTAACACAGACTTATTAACACCAACTCTACTAGCAGGTTTTAAGTACTGTGGTGGGAGGGGATAATGGGGAGAAAGGGGGAGGAGGGGGAAGGGTTTTCAGGAACAACTATAAAGGACCAAGGGGAGGGTGGAATCAAGGGAGGGAGGTGGGGATGGCTGGAGTAGGGGGGAGTGGTGGGGAGGAAATGCAGACAAGTGTACTTGAACAAAAATAAAATAATTAAAAAAAATTTTTTTAAGTATTGTGTTATATGCAAAGACATCGCCCCAGCCCTTGACAGCTTCGGCCTAGGAGATGGTGATATCAGTACTCCTTGTGTTACAGGAGACGTCTGCATAGGGCACAGTGGAAGGGGGGAGGAATCGGCTCTTCCTGGGAGAGGTAGGGAAGGCATCATTAAAGAGGTTATGCAATCTTAAAAGGTCGTGTTTGCCAGGTGGAGGGATATGGAAGAGGAAGGAAAGGGACTCCCAGGCAGTGGGAGGATAACATAAGCAAAAACAACACAGACCTGAAAACGCCCAATAATTGGAAGAAGAGCAAGAAGCAGTGTGGGCAAATCTGCAGGGCTGTGTAGCCATGTAACAGGCTCTGGGACCAGGCTCTTCCACAAGGAAGACATCACCAGGATGCTGCCAGGCTGTGTTGTAACACAATGCTGCAAACAACAGGCCCTGTACATACCTCTATAGGCTTTTTTCCTTAGGCCAGAGTCTATGGGAAAAAGTCAGTTCACACTTCCAATGGTGGCCTAGCTGGCCCCACCCTTCTCTCAAAACACCATTCTGGTCACTGCACTTGCCTTCCTCAACATTTGGAAACACGTGTGCTTGCAATTTCCCTGAATATTGCTGCCCTTCAGAATTTAAAGATAATACGAGCTGTGGCTGTAGACACCCGGGTGTGGGCTGAGCAGCCCTTTCCTAATGCACAGAGCAGTTCTGTGCCAAACTTGTTACCAAGGCTGGCTTCATGGTACATGGCCTCTGCTTGGCTTAATGCTCTACTGTCACCATCTTGAAATTCCTAATCCCCTTCCAACACAGCACCCTGCATTTTCATTTTGCCCCAGGACCTGCAAATTATGTAGTTGTTCCTACCTGTCACTGTTAGTGCCCTGGGAATGCTTGTGATACTGCTCAAATCACATCTCACTTTTAAAGCACTTGGCATTCACTAGGTTTGCTCACATGTATTTTATCACTTGATTGCCACAATGGCAAGGTAGAGTAATCTAGTATTGCTAGTCCTATTTATTAGTTGAGAAAACTGAAGTTTGACAACCTTTTCCAGGTGGCAGAGCTGGGAAGCAGCAGAGTTTGTACTTGAACTCAGCCCACCCATGCTCTGTTCCATGTGCTATAGAGCTACCTCCACATTGGTTTCAAAATCCTTTCAAAGATGGTTTTGTACATGAATGATGCACTGTTTTAAGAGACAGGACATGTGGTAGAGTGGATATCTGTCATTTTCATGGCTGGCTGTCATCTTTTAAATAGTTTTTCACCCTGGCTGGTGTAGCTCAGTGGATTGGGCACAGGCCTGTGAACCAAAGGATTGCGGTTCAATTCCCAGTCAGGGCACATGCCTGGGTTGCAGGCCGAGAGGCAACCATACATTGATGCTTCTCTCTCTCTCTCCTTCCCTTCCCCTCTAAAGATAAATAAATTTTAAAAATATTTTTTAAAATGCCATTAAATAGTTTTTCATCAATTTTGAAAAATTCTCAGCCATTTGGCCCTGGCCACATGGCTCAGCTGGTTGGAGTGTCATTCCATGAACCAGAAGGTTGCTGGTTTGATTCCCTGTCAGGACACATGCATATGTTGCAGGTCCAGCTCCTAGCTGGGGTATATCCAGGAGGCAACCAGTTGATGTGTCTCTCTCACATCAATGTTTCTCTCTCTCCCCCCACTTTCTCTCTCTGAAATAAATAAATAAATAAATAAATAAATATTTAAAAAATATTCTTGGCCATTCAAATACTATTTCTGTACCTTGTCCTCTTTCCTTCTGGAGCATCGGTTGAAACACATGTTAGACCTTCTCGCTAAATCCCTTTCTTTTGTACTTTCCATCTCTGGTCTTTCTATGCTTTCTTCTAAAAATTTCTTCTCACCATTTTTCAATTCACTAAGTGTCTCTTCAGCTTAAAAAAATTCCTCTTAAATCTACCCATTAAGCTTTTAAATTAGGTTATTATATATGTAATATTTTTAGCTCTAGAATTTGTTTTGTTCTTTTTCAGATTTGCTATGTCACTTCCTATATTTCTTAGTGCCCTGCCATAATTTTCGAGCTTGGCTTTTTTCTCCTTAAGCATAGTAAGTATAGTTGTTTTATGGTCTGTGTCTGTTAATTCCAGTCTGAAGCCCCCATGGGTCTTCATTGTCAGTTTCCATTGTTGGTTTTTACTACTGTTTCTTTCTCATGTTGTTTTATCTCCTCATATATCAATACCTGGTTATGCTTTGGACATTGCATTTAAAAATATCATTTGAGGCAACAAGATACTCTCTTCCTCTGCAAAGGATTTCCATTTGGTTTTGCAGGCATCTGGGGACACTAGCAAGGTAGAATCACCTTAACCCAATTTCAGGGCTTCTGATTTCTGAGTCTCCCAGACGAACTGAAGCTGGACTGTAGTCTGTGGGAGGGTTTGCTTACTTATGGTTCCCCCTTACTAACTGCTGCAGTTCTTTGAGGTGCCAGTCAAAGATGAGGAGTTATTTTAGTTATGTATTGTTTCATAGCACACTATCCCAAAATTTAGTGGTTTAAAACAGATGTCAACAGACTAGGCCATAAAGGGCCAGATGGTAAATATTTTAGGTTTATAGGCCATATAGTCTCTGTCACAACTATTCAACTCTGTCTCTATAGTACATAGTAGTCAATGCAGCTATAGATAATACATAAATGAATGACATGGCTGTGTTCCAATACAACTTTATTTACAAAAAAATAGGCAGCCATTCTCAAGGTGATAAAGGGTATCTTTGAAAACCCACAACTGATATCATACTTAATGTTGAAAGACTGGATACTTCCCCAAGAAACTAGAGAAGGAACAAGATAAAGATGTCCACTCTTGCTACTTCTATTTAATATTGTAAATAGAAGTAGCAAGAATAGACATATAGATCAATGAAATAGAATTGAGTGTCCAGAAATAAACACACACACTTGTGGTCAACTGATTTTTGACAAGGGTACTAAGTACTGGTGAGTCTGTAGAGGAATTGGGACCCTTGCACACTTCTAGCAGGGATGTAAAAGAGTACAGCTGCTGTGGAAAATGGCACTTCCTAAAATGTTAAACACAGAACTACCATACGACCCAGCAATTCCACTCCTAGGCATAGACCCAAAGGAATTGAAAACATAAATTCAGACACTTCTACACCAATGTATACATAATTATTCACAATAGCTAAAAGATGAAAATAATCCAAATGGCTATCAACGGATGAATGGATAAACAAAAGTGGTATATCTGTACAATAGAACATTATTTGGCCACAAAAAAGGATAAAGTACAGGTAGATAATACAACATGGATGAACCTTGAAAACATTATGCTCAGTAAGACAAGCCAATCACAAAAGACCTTATAGGCATATTATATGATTCCATTCATATGAAATATCCATTGAGAAAAGATAGTAAGTAGATTAATGATTGCTTAGAACTTGGGGTATAGGGGAAGGAAAGATAGGAAGATGCTAGGTAAAGGGTAGAGGGTTTCTTTCTGAGGTGATGAAATGTTCTAAAGTTTACCGTGGTGATGGTTACAAATACTGTAAATATACTAAAGATGACTGAGTTGGATACTTTAAATGGGTTAAGTGTATTGTATGTGAATAGTTATTTCAATAAAGTTGTTAAAAAAAAAAAAACAGGCAGCCATCCATGGGGCTAGTTTGCTTACTCCCGGCTTACAACAACAACCAATGTATTTATTTGCTCCTGATTCTGCAATTCGAACAGGATTCAGTTGAGACAAATGGTCTACGTGACATTGGTCAGAGCAGCTTGACCAGGCCTGAGTGATTTACTTCCAAGATACCTGTACTCACACAGAAGGCCAATGGGACCTCAGCTGGGGTGTTGGCCAGGATCCTTGTTTCTTCCCCACATGGTCACGCCATGAAACTCAGTTGGGTTTCTCCCAGTGTGGTGGTCTCAGGATAGCGGAACTTCTAAACATGGTGGCTGGCTTCCTTCAAAGAGCAAATGTGGGAGCTACCAGGCCTTCTTAAGGCTTAGGGCCTGAAACTGACAGTGTCATTTCCACCACACTTGGGCCATTGAAGCAGGTCACAGGGTAGTCCAGATTCACGGGAAGAAACTAGTAATGCTGTGAATACTCAAATACACAGTTCACGGGGGACCAGTAGATTAACAGTTTACCTCTGTCCCCTAAAGATTCACTTTCCTCCACAAGCAAAATATAGTTGCCATCCTCAAGACCCCCGAAGTCTCACCCCCATTACTATAATAGGATTGAGCTTGAAGTCTATAACTTCATCATTTAAATCAGGTCCAGGTATGGATGAAGTTTCTTAAATGATGCTCCTCTGGACCTGATAACCTTTGAATTAAGACAACTTATCTACTCCCCGCAGGGAATGATGAGGCAGAGAAAGGAAAATCTCAACAGATACTTGCAGGTACATAGCAGTCACAGGGCCACAGGAATTCTGAAATTCAGCTGGGCACATGCCACCAATTCCTTGGTTAGGTCCCAGTTCTTAGAGTAGCAGAATTTCTTACTCAGCAACTGGCTTCCCCCAGAGACAAAATATGGAAAGAAGCTGCCTTTTCAAGTCTTGAACTAGACCTAGCACAACATCACTTCTATCACATTCTGTTGGATCCCAGAGCCAGCCCAGAGTCAAGACTACATAGGACATAAATAGCCATAGCCATGGTTCACAGGTGGGGAGGGGGTCATCAAAGCATAGTCTACCACAGGGGTGGTTTATCAGAGTCTCTAACTTTGGTGGTCCTGAACTCCAATTTTGAACCACTCATCCTAAGAAGCTTTCAAAAAGCACAGCTCAGACTCTCCAATAACTCAGATTGGCAAAAGCCCTCGGGCAAATCCGCCCCGAGTACTGGACTCACTTCCCTGGTAGGACTGCCAGATTGAATAAATAAAAAATACAGGATATCCAGTTAAATTTGAATTTCAAATAAACAACAAATTATTTCTTAGTGTCAGTATGTCCTAAGTATTGCATGGGTAAACTTATGCTAAAAAACAATGTGTTGTTTATCTGAAATTCCAGCTTGACTGGGAATCCTGTATTTGACTAATCTCTCTGGACCCCTACCTTTCCTGTATCTTGGTCCAGTAATTCCTATCTTGTTAGATTTTTGATGCTTTTAAGATTTAAAAGTATTTGTCTAGCACCCTGGATGGTGTGGCTTAGTTGGTTGGGTGTCATCCTGAAAACTGAAAGGTTACAGGTTCGATTCCTGGTCAGGGCACATGCCTCGGTTGCAGGTTCTGTCCCTGGTCGAGGTGTGTGCAAGAAGCAACTGATCAATGTTTCTCTCTCACATCAATGTTTCTCTCTTTCTTTTTCCCTCCCTTCCCCTCTCTCTGGAGTTAATAAAAGAAAAAAAATTAAAAACATATAGATGTGTGTATATACATAATATGTATATAATACATATATGTGCATGTGTGTATTGCACGCATGTATCATGTGTATGTGTGTGCATATATGTATATACACATGTGTGTGCATGTGCACACACATACACATACATATGAGATATTTCTGGGAAAAGCCCAACCATTGTTAACATAACGATAATGGTTTGTGTGACATCGATGTAACTTGACAGTCAAGGGGAGTAGACTGGAATGCGCATGAGGGAACAGTGACAACTTCACTGTACTAGTCAGTGAGGCAGTAGATGCCATCGAGTGATCATGTGTACTGTGTGAATGTCACATTCAAAATGACTGAGTGAGTAGAGCAATGAATCTGCATCAAATTTTGCATTAAGCTTGAACATTCCTCCACAGAAACTATTCAGATGATTCAGAAGGCCACAGCGATGGGCAACTGGTGATTGGCAGCTTCATCACGACAACATGCCCACTCATGCATCACATCTCATGCAGAGTTTTTTGGTGAAACATCAAATCACCCAGGTGACTCAGTCCCCCTACAGCCCAGATTTGGGGCCCTGTGACTTCTGGCTTTTCCCAAAACTAAAATCACCTTTGAAATGGAAGAGATTTCAGACCGTCAATGAGATTCAGGAAAACACAACAGGGCAACAGCTGATAGTGATTCCAACAAAGGATTTTGCAGAGTGTTCTGAACAGTGGAAGAGACACTGGGAGAACAGTGTGAGGTCCCAAGGTGCCTACTTTGAAGGGGGGTGAGGTGTCATTGTCCTATGTGCAATGTTTCTTGTATCTCATATCTTCTTCAATAAAAATGTTTCTATTTTTCATAATACATGACTGGATACTTTCTGGACAGACCTCTTACATTTGTCTTTAACGGGAAGATTGGTAAAATTCTAAATGGCCTTTTTATACTCGGGGAAATTCTCTTATGAGTTTTGTCCCTCAACCTGGAAGTCAGAAGTCAAATTCTCAGCCTCTCTTGCAGCTATAACACAGACATGTAACCTAGCTTTACCAATCACACACTCAAAGGACACTTCAATTTGGAAGTGCAGGATATGAGGCTTGGTGAGAGACTCCACTTTTCATTGGACAAGTGGCTATAAACAATTCCATTTTTAAAACGAGGCAAATCTATGTATTAGTCATCCCCTAATATCCATTCTCCTCTCCTACTCTGATTTTTGTGTTGGGTATATGGTTACCTGGAATAAAGAATATGTTTCCCAGCTTCCTTTATAGCTACATGTGTCCCTGTATTCTGGTCAATAAGAACTCAGCAAAAATGTCATAGAAAATGTCATTAATAGGAGGAAGAATGTTCCTTGTTTTCCTTTCCTCTTTCTGCTGGCTAGATGCAGATGTAATGGTTGGCGCTCAGACAGTCATATTTCACTATGAGGGAGATGCCCCATGTTGAGGACAGCATAGTAAAACGCAGAAGGAATCTGGGTCCCTGACAATTGTAGTGTCTTAGTTTCACCTGGCTATTTACCTCTGGACTTCATTAATGAAAGAGAAATCAACATCTAATTTTGCAAGACACTGATATTTTGAATTTTCTGTCACTCACAGCTGAACCTAATCTTAACAGATACACATAATGATGTAGAATGATTTCTAAAAATAAATTGTTAAATTTGTTTTTTAAAAAAGGAAGAGACAGCCTTGGCTGGTGTGGCTCACTGGATTGAACACAAGCCTGTGAACCAAAAGATCATAGGTTCGATTCCCAGTCAGGGCACATACCTGGGTTGCAGGCCAGGTCCCCGATTGGGGACGTATGAGAGGCAACTGATAGATGTTACTCTCCCTCTCTTTCTCCCTTCCTTCCCCTCTCTCTAAAAACATATAAATAAAATCTTTTTATAAAAGCAAGTACAGAGCAATGTATACAGTCTGGTACTATTTAGGGGGAAATGCAGATAGGTATACATCTATGTTTGTATATGAGCAGCCTTTTCTGGAAGAACATCCTGTTTGAAATTTTCCCATGCACAAATATTACTTATTCAAAAGCTAACTTTAAAAATAATCAAAAATTGCCCTGGCCAGTGTGGTTCAGTAAGTTAGAGTGTTGTCCCATAACTGAAAGGTTGAAGGTTCAGTTCCCAATTGGGGCACATGCCTGGGTTGCCAGCCAGGCCCCTGGTTGGGGGCATGTGAGAGACAACTGATTGATGTTTCTCTCCCTCTCCTTCTCCCTCTCTTCTGCTCTCTCTAAAAACAAATAAATAAATAAATAAAATATTTTTAAAAATAAATAAAGTAACAGCAGATTAGGGCAGCTCACACCAGGTGGGGATCAATTGCAAAAAAGGAACATGGAAACTTTTAGAGTGAAGGAAATGATGTATACCATGTTAAAGATTACACAGGCAAACACAGGTGTCAAAACTCATCAAACTGTAAAAATAATCCTTTCTTAACTGCACACTTGTTTTTTTCCCTCTACCCCTAAGCCCCAAAGTGAGTTAAACCTGTAACCCAGAACTTCCAGGTTTGAAGCTCACTCCATCCCCTCAGCCCTCACCGTAGAAATGTTTGTCTCTGTTTTAGAGAAAACAGAGGCCCAACATGGCCACACCAGCAGAAGTATTTCCCCATGAGGTCTCAGAGGATTTGGGAGCACCACTCAGAGCCCCAGTGAGTTTCTTTCCTCTGCGGACCAATTCACAAGACCTAGTAGCACCCTTTTAACTTTGGGAGCCTGGGAAAGGAGATGGCACCAACCTTGTTGGCTCCATGAATGAGGAGTAACCATGGTAGCTGAGTGTTTCGTTCTACAAACAGGCCTCGGTGGGGACTGGACCACCGAGATGAGTGACACCCAGGCCCTGCCACTGAAGCATTCACAGTCTCAGTTCAGTAGGCCTAAGACCAAGCCTGGAACTTGTTCAAAACACAGACTCCTGAGCTCCCAGGAGATTCTTAAATGGGTGGGGTGTTGTTAACAAACTCCCAGGTGTCTCATGCAAACCATCTTTGAGAAACAGTGGTTGGGCCAGAAGGAATACTGAAGCTGTTTAGAATAAGTAAAGGCTGAAATTGTTCCACATTTGGTGAATGAACCCCAAACAGGATAAACACAAGGGAAATCTCACCATGGCACATCATAATCAAATTGTTAACTCGTGTCTAACTGATCTAAGAGCAGGAGTAGGATGCGGTGGGGGGACCTTAGAAGAAAGCCCCAGAAGTAGGTAAGAAGGGCAGGAAAGGAGGGAAAGCGAACCTGATTGTTCAAAGTGAATCCTCAAGGCCCTCGCAGTTTGCGAAGGAACAGCCAGTTGGGCCTGCCACTGGGCAAGGGCCCAGGCTCTGTTTTGTAAGCTAATCCCCTCTCCACCTGCCCCTTCCCTGTGAGGAGCCAGATTTGTATCTCATCCCACAGTTCTCAGAGATCTTTGGGCTCTCTCTGCATAGCTGGGTGGTGCTGTCACCCTGTCGTGCAAACAACAAACAGGTACAGTATTTTCCAAGCCTGGCTTCATGCAGGGCTATATGCTGACCGCCCCCGAGGAGACAAGGGCCACCAGTACCTACTCTCTGGGGACTTAGCTCTGGTATCAGGAACCCGGCTGACCCCAGAGAACTGAAGTTGGCTGTGTGCCCCGTGCACTCCCAGAGGATTTACTCGGGTTTCACTGCAGCTTTGCTTTCCTGTCCAGGCCCCACGGGCACAAAGCAAAATTAATCTTATCCCAAGAAACCGGTGTATCAGCCTACATAAGAGGCAGAGGTGAAAGGTCTAGGGGGTCGGGGAACTGACTTTGGACATCTGGCAGCTGAGGAGGATATTGCTCATGTCAACAGGAGCCACACTAATGAAGAGAACCCTGGGACCTGAGAGAGATGGCAGCAAAGGCCTAATCCTGTGGCCTAAAAGGGAGATAACCCAGCAAAATTTTGTATCATTTCAAAGACCTTTGACTATATTGGCTGATTTCTACAGGGCACTTATTGGAAGCTGGGTCTTGTTCTAAATGCTTTAAGTGCCTTAACTAATTTAATCTTCAACAACAATCCCAGGAAATTGTGCCAATGACCTGCCAGTCCCACAGTGGCAGAGCTGTGGCTGGTCCTCTAAGCCACACCACCTTTCGGAAGTAAGCATAGGAAGATTGAAGCTGTTGGCTGGTTGGGTGACAAGTCAAATGTGTTGATTGGAGAGTCAGTAAACTCTCCTACCCTGGGGATTCTCGTTTGAGCTTTCCCCAGATTTAAAAGATCAATTTGCGTACAGGATAGCAGAAAATGAAAAAATCAGCCACTTGCCCAAAAATGTGCAGCCACCTAGGGTGGAAGTACAGGTGATTTCCACCCCTTCCGCACTGCCATGTGGTGGCTCCCTGCCTGGCCTCACCATCCATCACATCCTCTCTTTCTTCTCTGCCTTCTGCCCTTTCTACCACCAAACCTGGGGGCGAACGTTCTCTGGGCTTCCCTCCCTTCTCCCATCTCTCCAGTTATCAAAATCTTTCAAGGCTCATCCCAAACCTCACCTTTTCCAGAAAGCCCTCACAGACACCCCTGTTTAGAACAACTCTGCCCCTGGCCTGTGCACTGAGATGGGGTGTTCTTTCAGCATCAGCAACAATTTACCTTGCTTTAGGTCACTTCTCAGTGGGTCTGTCTCCCTGGTGGCATAACCACAGGGATGGCTCAGTGTGTAGCTGACACCTGCCCCAGTCCTGGTCATGGAAACCAGGCCATTAGAGGATCCTGAGGACACCTCTCATCATTGACTTGAAACACTTAGGCTTGGAGAGCCATATACATTCCAAGCAAAAAGCAATAGGGTAAGATGAAAATGTTACGCATGGAAGTTTAGTCTCAAAATCTATTTTCTTTAAAATTTTCTATGTGGTATATATATCTATGATATATATAATCATAGATATATATACATATTACATATATACACATATATGTGCAATATGTGTGTACACACACACACACACACCGCTGTCAGAATGGTGCCCAGAATGGTGCCTGGTATGTGCGAGTCAAAATGTTGGCTTCAAATCATTATTGTCAGTGCTATTATAAAATGTCTTCTAACAGAGACCAAGAAGGACCCCTTCAATCTGGAAAGATGAGGAGGTCCTTCCTAGGTCAAGGGGTAGGTGGGCACTACAGGCAACAGAAACAGTGCGTACGAAGGCTCAGAGGCGTACACCAACATGGTCAATGCAGGACCGGGAAGCGAGGACATCATGTGTAACCGGGAGCCGGCTGAGAAGTGCAGGGGCAGTGCATGCGGTGCACAGAGGGGTGGCTGTGCCATGCCAGGCACTTGGGCTTTCTCCTGATGGAGAGGGGAGCCAGTGAAGAGTTCTAAGTTACACATCAGCTGTGTGTTTGAGGCAGATGGCTCTGGCAGCAGTGTGGAGGATGGTATATGCCAGGAGGTGGGGCTCCCCCATTTAAAAGCCCTGGGAGGAAAGTGGCAAGAAATGTTAAGGTAGTGGCAGTGGGCCCTGAAAGGAGAGAACGGATGGGAGGAATGGGACAAGAATAACCCATGGGATGGGGGACTGTTTGGACAGAGTAGGAGAGAGCAGATCTGGGGTGGCCCCCAACTTTTTGCCCTGGGACTCCATGTGATGTTAGTAACCAGTATAGGACGTACAGCCAGAGAGGCGGTGGTGTCTGTGATGCTCTGGGAGGGGTGGGCAGAGCTGATCTCTTCAGCGTGGAGCATGTTGTGTTAAGTTCCAGCCCCAGGGGATCTTCTGCCTGTGTGGTATTCCCCAGGCCCCCACCCGACACACATGCACACATACTCTTAGAGGACAGTTACTATGTCTTATTCATTTCTGTATCCACCCCCTCAACCTTCCCACCTACCCCAGCACCACACCAGGAACAGGCACTGTGCATGGGGCTGCAGCTGAACTGGGTTAAGGGGAATCCAAGCTTGCAGTCAGCCCAACCTGCAGATCAGGTGCTTGTGTCACAAACACACCTGCTCCCCTTCACCAGTGCTACCTGGAGGAGTCCAAGAGAAGCCCTCCTTCCATCTGAAGGCCCAGCCACCCAAGGCCCTGCTGTCTGCCCCAGAGCTGCCACATCAACCTGGGCACTGGGCCTTCTTTGCAGTCTTCCCACCTCCCTTCCCACAGGAAGAGAACCGGGGCCTGAGTCCTCTGTAGCCATGGAAGATGGACGCGGTGAAGTGGCAAGTGTGGCAGTGAAAGCAAAGAGAAGCGCAGCCTCACATTTACTGGCCCCACGATGGGACTGGTCTTTGGAGACGTCTGTTCCCACCCCCATTCCTGTCAGCCCCCAAGCAAGGTGCTGCTTGGGAGTGAACTAATGACTCTCGGGGCTTCCTCTGCTTCCCACAGGCCTTCAGTGAGGAAAATTAATACAGAAGACCCCAGTTTGATATAAATGTAGAGGCAGCCAGACCCCAGCAGCAGAGCACTCTCCTCATCCCATGTGCCCTGGAGCTCCTCAGCTCAGCAGGTATGTGCTCGGCTCACCTGAGAACCAGGGATGTATATATATATATATGTGTGTGTCCATGTGTGTGTACATGTGTGTACACTCAAGCTCATGTGGGTGTGACTGTATGTGTGCCCATGTATGCACAATGCTTGTGGGGGAAGGGGGAGGGCCAGGGGAGCATTGGGGCATACTTTTGCAAAATTGCTTGTCCCTTAGTGGGCATGTAGGTAGGAGTGGATTTGGGTGAGGTCGTGGGAGCAGGGGCTGTATGTTTGCTGTGAGAGGGGGTCTCAGCCCAGGTGTTTGTGAATGAGGGCGGGACAGGTGAGGTGGGATAGCTATCCTTCTGGCCGAGGCCCTGTCTGTTCATCTCATCCTTCCTGGGGTCACTGCCTAGCACGGCCACCTTTGCCAAAAGTGCCCCAGTTTGATACCCTGGGCTGGTTGGGCCTGCCCAGCAGGAAGGCACAATCTCTTAGAGGCCCTAAGGAAGAGTGAGCCCAGTCTCTGAAAACTGGAAGGGGCTTGTGCGAGTAGGTGGGAGCAATAATTCAATTCTTCCAACAGTGGCTGACAAAACAGAAAACTTCCCCATGGGAGACTCTGCCCCAGGATAGGAGGGTCACAAAATGAGGGAGGCTTTGTTGGTCCTGGTCATGGACACTTATGTGACCACTCAGTGAATCCTCAAAACTGTGGGGGTCTCAGCGGGCAGCATTTGAATTAGGTCAGAAGTGACTGGGAGTGTGTCAGAGGAAGGAAGTGGAAGGAAAGGGAGGGGCATTCCAGGTGCAGGGATAATCAGAGCAAAGGCACTGAGGCAGGACGCTGGAGAAAGTTAGAGCTAAAGGAGCCTTAAAGCTCCTCTGGAGGCAGCCTTCCTCCCACACATAGGAGAGAACCAAGGCCCAGAGAGAGGAAATGCTTCTAAGACCCGGAAGCAGAAATGAGGTCTGCTGACTTCCAGGTCAGTGCTCCTGGTCTCCCAAGAAAGCCTGTGAAGGAAGCCAAGGAGCCAGGCTGCTGATTTTCCTCCCGTTGCTTTCTTATCTCCAGTCAGGGAGGGCTGCATCAAGAGTCTTCGTTCTTGGCCTCCCTCTGGCAGCAGCTAGCTGTGTGATACTGAACAAGTCATTTTACATCTCTGAGCCCCTCATCTTCAATGCGAAGGGGCTAGAAGGCCTGGCCTCACCTAAGGATGCCACCTTTGCCTCCACAGTGAGCTAAAACTTGTCTTAGTCACCCATCTACCCGCAGCACCCCGCAGAAGCTACAGCTCAATGTGGTGCTTGAGTAAGGGTTGTTAAATGAAGGAGAGAAACCATGTGCTCTGTGACGACTCTTCTTCCCCTCCCTACCTTGACAGCCTCGACCTCTCCCCTGACCAGAGAGGACAGGGGGTGCAGGAGGCCCAGGATCACAAAGACCTTGAAAGGGATGGTAGGAAAGAGAAATGACCTAACTGCACGGAGGCCCTGACTTCTCCCTGTGCTGGGGTGGATGGCCCTGAGAGCACCCTTCCTCATAGCCTTGGCCCTGACCGCTGCTGGGGTGTGCAGGCTGGAGAAGGGGCATGTGCTGTAACAGAATGTGGGGGCAGCTGGACCCAGAAGGAGCCCTGGCAGGCCTCTCTCTGGCTCCTGTTCTCTTTCTGGCTTCTGCCTGTCTGTTCAAGAAGTGTCCCAAGCCCTCCAGTCTCAATCCTGAGGAGTCAGGTGGGCTCTGGAAACTCCTGTTTCCCAATCCTTCCTTAGTTTTTCTTGCATTCAAATAACTGTCCTTTTTTGATGTCCCCTTTTCATGTGAAAAATGTTATTGCCTGAAATGTTCAAAATCTTGATCTAGAGGCCCTTGATCTAGATGGTTTACGTGGTTACATACATGTATAAAAATTCACTAAGCTGTACACTTAGGATTTGTGCATTTTCCTGTGTATAAATTACCTCAATGAAATACTGCTAGCATCTAAAAGACACATGCACAGAGAAATATGTAGAACAGACCTGCTCAGCCTGTGCAAACAAGGAACGCCTGGTACCCCATAGTCCTCGGCGCTGGCTGTAACCAACCCTTGGGCCCCAATACCCACAGGCCAGGCATGTTGACTCTGGACACCATGCCCCCCTTTTTTATTTTTAAAAATATATTTATTGATTTTTAGAGAGAGAGGAAGTGAGAAAGAGAGAGAGACATGTGGATGTGAGAGAGAAACATCGATTGATTGCCTCCCTTACACACTCACTGGGGATCAAACTGGCCACCCAGGCATGTGCCCTGACCAGGGATCGAACCGCAGTCTTTTGGTGCACAGGTTGATGCTCCAGCAAGGGCCACACCAGCAAGGGCCACCATGCTCCTCTTGCTCCCCAAATTTATGAGAACATAGAGACCAGGGATGGGCGGAGCCTATGGAACCTGGAATTTCCCAGCAGTGCTTGACTGGAGCTCCTGAAGGTCTGGTGAGTTGAAGGAAGAAAATGTACACATTTCCCCTTTCTGGGAGGGAGGTTACCGTACTGGCCTCTCCAGTATGGTAGGGCAAGGGGTGGAGGGGTGTCCCCAGTGAAAGTCCAGGAGAAAGGTGCCTTCCCTGAATCCCTGCTAAAAGTACCCACAGGCAGAGCTGCTGCCACTATACAGCAGGAAGGACAGAATGGTGCTTCCGCTTTAAACCTAGAGGCAACTCAGCAGTTGGGGTTGAGGGAGGGATGGGAGAGGGAGGCTAGGGACCTGAGAACCCTGGCAGTACTCCCCCTGCCCTGCACCCCCAACACCCACCCACAGTTGGCCCTCTCAGGGGTGCCTGGGAGGAGTGAGTGAGTGTGTGTGGTAACAGGGCATCAGCAGGAAGCTGGGGGAGGCTGGGGACGAGTGGAGAGGGATCTCTGTCCTGCTAACTGGAGCGGACAGGCTCCGAGAACAGGAGTCCTGTACTCCCCATCCTACCTCCTCCGAGAAGTGCTCTGTCCCAGCAGTCCATGCCAGGCTCCCTCTGTGGTCCCTGCCCTCCTGCAGTGTCCACAGAGGGGGCTCCTGGCACACACAGGGCTGAGGACTGTCACTTCATAGTCTCTGACTCCGTCTCTTCTGCTCTGCCCAGAGAAGGGGAGCAGTGTGGTCCAGTGGCGAGGCATTTCGCTGGGAAGGAGGTATGTCAGTGTGGGATCCCAGGAAGGAGAGCATGGCTCTGAGTGAAGGGAAGAGGCCCTCCTAGCTAACCTCTCTGGCTCTCTCTCCCCCTACAGCTCCCCTGCCCACCTCAAGCATCGGAGGCCTGGCATGGGGGAGCACCAGTCAGCGGCTGCCCCCAGCTTTCCGAGACCACAACAAAGAACCACCACGAATTCAGTGTGTGCCATGTTCCAGCACTCTTCTGACCATTACGTGGGTTATCTCATTCAATTCTCTCAGCAAGCCTGTGTCATTGGAGACACCACTCTCCCTGTGGAGATGAAGCGCTCATCCCAGGATCCCA
The DNA here is from genome assembly GCA_004027475.1 of Anoura caudifer. Classification (NCBI taxonomy): domain Eukaryota; kingdom Metazoa; phylum Chordata; class Mammalia; order Chiroptera; family Phyllostomidae; genus Anoura; species Anoura caudifer. The sequence goes on along the minus strand of PVKU01001933.1, from coordinate 215,752 downwards.
CTGGTATTCCATGTCAGAATCAGGGCCTGAAGTCATGATTTGGGACAAAGAATGTCCAGGATGACTGTCCAGAGAACAATGAGACAGAATTTTGGAAACTGGACCTTCCTGAATGATTTAGAACACATGGCTGCTATCCTTGATACTTTGGTAGAAAAAAGAGCAGTGGCTTTAGAGCACAAATTTGTACTACCAGTTATTATTTTGGCCAAGGACCTTAACCATTCTGAGCCTCAGTTTCCATCTCTATAAAATGGGTACAATGATCCTTGCATGGGATTGCTGAGAAGTAATGAATAACCCAGCACTTTTTTTCTAAACCTAGAAAATAGCAACTCCTTCCTGCCTCAGGGCCTTTGCATGCGCTGGAACCCTAAGCCCCCAGATGTTCACACAATGGCTTGTTCTTGTTTAGGTTTCAGCTCAAACACAACTTTCCTGAGAGAAGCCTTCCCTGACTACCCAGCCTGTCCCAATACTCTTAATTGCATCACTGTTTTATTTTCTTTGCACTTAGCACAATCTGAAATTGTCATGCTAATTTATTTGTTTTGTTTCTTTATTTATGGCCTATCTTGCTTCCTTATTTATGGCCAATTGCTAAGTATGTGGGTTTCTTGAGACCTGGGACCTCTGTGGAGTTCAATAGACCATTCCCCGTGCTCAGTGCAGCTCCTGGCAAAATCAGAGCTGCTACATATTTATGAATGAGTAAATAACTGTGCCTTGGAAACAGCATTATATTTAAGTGCCTGACTCTCCCACAGGCCTTGTCGAGCCAAAGGGCAGTAAATATAGGTTAACGGGGGCTCAAGAGGAAGCTCTGGGCCTGGCCTATGCCCAGCCCTGAAGCTCCCAGGCTGCAGGGAGCTATGAGGCTACTTGAGCTTCTGGCTGCTCCAGGATAAAGGTCACGCCTTTTGCTGGAACATGAGGTTCTGCAGCATCTGGGCCTGCCTGCCTCTGGCCTTATCTCCCTGGGTTCCTCAACCTGTAGTCCATGTCCAGGCCAAACCATATAAGTCAAAGTGCCTGCAAGAGAACATGGGGCAGCTTCACACCTGTGTGCCCTTTAGCACACTCTTCCTTCTACCTGGGATGCTTTGCACCCTTGCTCTGCCTGGCCAGCTCCTCAGTCAGACTTGAAGATTGGTCTCTTCAGAGGACCCCTCCCTGACCCCTCTGGCCACACCCAATGCCCAACTTCCCAGGACATTATAGTGGTCTGTTTTTGTGCATCTTCCCAAGTAGCCCAGTGAGCTCTTTAGAGCAACAACCAGCTTTTGTGCAACTAGTTTGAAGCACGATGCTTAATGTATACAGTAGGTGCTTAATAGGTGCTCTAGCAGAGCTTTTGGGCATTGGGTTCCCAGGCATTACCATAATTCCTGGAGCACAGAGTAGACGCTCTTTAAGAGCCCACTGGACACATGAATCTGAGCAATTGGTTACTGGCAGAAGCTGGAGGAGAGGTGACGAGTGGGGTTAGGGTAGGAATGGAAGATGCTTCTGGGGAAACAAGACAGCATCAGAGGGAAGAAGGCAGAGGGGACCTTAGGAAATGTCCCAGGAGAATGGACATACAAAAATCAAAAATGGATGTATGGAGGCATATAAACAGGGCTCTCACTGAGCAAGGAGAGAGAAAGAGAAAAGGAAGGATAAAAGAGGAAGAAAGAACTGGGTTCAAGAGGACAACATGTGCCCATGACAGCTGCAGAGAACAGGGAGCCAGGGGACAGGCCAGGCCAACCACCGACAGGAGACCCAGTGCCCTTGCTTCGGCGCCTGGGGGTAGATAAGAGTGGCACAGGCAATGTGGTGCTGTGGGTACTTCCTAGGGTAACAGTACTGGATGAAAGGCCACATGTCACCAGGTTTTGGGACATCTTAGGAAACTGTTCCTCTTTTAGCTCAGGAGAGGCCCTGTGTTATGAAACAGAGTGCCCCAGGAGTCACGGTCACAAACCTAGTTTCTTGCCTTTGGGTGATCAACTTAGCTGCTCTTGCCTCGGCTTTCCCATCCGGAAAGTAGGAAGCATTCCCCTTACTTCACAGGAACGTTAAGATCATACTGAGATAGGACATGTAAATAAAATGTACACAAATGTCAAGGACTGACACACAGTGGTGATTTCTCCCAAAGCCCTGCTGCGAATGGGTCCTAAGAGAGGCCATGTCACCAAGTCACTGGTGCCACAGAGAGATCTGAATTCGGAGCCCTGGAACCCAGGCTCGGCCCCTGTCTTGGGATCCCAGTGCCAGGTCAGTACGCTCAGGCACAGTTTATTCCCAGGTGAGGGGGTGAGTGGCAGCAGGCCGGAGAGCCGGCTGCAAGACAACTGCAGCTGCCAGCAGGCCTGAACATCTACCTGCATGACCGGGTGTCCTCTGAGGCCTCCACAATGCAGCCTATTCGACAGGCTAATTACGCTTTTCTGCGTAATAACACTTCAAGGTATGCAAGGGCTCCAAGGAGGCAGCGTTCCTGGAATCATTTGAAGGGAGAAGGGAATGAGACTCTGATGCCTGAGACATGGAGGATTTACGACTTAGGTACCTGGTCTAAGCAATCTAGCAGACCGTTTAGAAGTGCTGGCTTTGATGTCAGACACCCCTAAATGTGAACACTAGCTAGCTCTGTCACTTCTCTGAGCCTCAGTTTCCTTAACTGTCAAAAGGGGCTAATGATAGAACCCACTTCCCAGGGCTGTTTCCATGCTTGTGTAAATAAAGCCCTGAGCCCAATGCTTGGTCCCTGGTGGGCAATCCATATTAGCTATTACGTGAAAAATATCACATACTCCTGGGGGAATAAGGCCAGATCATAAATGAATTGATCTCTGAATATCTAAGTCACTTTGAGGAGATTAAACTTGTCACAACTCAGAATATCACCAAGTGTCAAATTCCACTTTGCAGCATCTATTAGGAAGGTGTGATTCCTGGGTTAGGGAGTGGGGTCCCCCTCAACCTCCCTACTCCCCTCCTCTACTGTGTTCTCTGTGACTGATAGGGCAGATCCTGGATTAGTGGGTCTGCAAGCTTTTGGAGGGAGGGGGACAACTTAAACAGAGCCTTCAGCTCACTAGTCAAGAATATTGCTAAAGGCTCAGGGAGCAAAGAATGGTGGGTCAATCTTAAAGGCCCACAAGAGAACCTTCAAACCCAACTTGGAGAGTCCAAGGCCTTGGAGGCAGTTTCAGGGCTGGGTGATGGGAGAGAGGAAGGGAACCCACAGCTTCACCCTTCCAGAGTCCAATTTCTCTCCTGCAGGGCTCTCTCTGTACCCAATCCCCCACATCCTGTAAGAGTTCAGAACCTAAATAACATCCATTGTGGGATGGGGTTGGGAGTCAGGTTGGAGGTGGGCAGATGAGAATAGGAGTGATTGACAGCAGGATGCCAGGGCTGAAGAAGGAAGTATAACTTTAAAGGGGCCAGTGTAGGACTGGACAGAGGCCATATGAAACATACGGTACATTCCGGCCCCAGTGTAACAAACTGTACCAGCCTTTTTGAGAACTGGGAGCTCTGGAGAGGGGAGGGAAGAGAGCAGAGGTTCCTTAGAGGTTGGCCCAGCTTCCTCCTCCCCCACTTCTCCCAGAGCTCACACCGCTGGGAAAGTCCCGATGTTACTTTTGCAACCACAGGAAACCTACTATCCCTGCTCACACTCTGTACTCAGTGTTCTCAGCAGCTCCAGACTGAGAGGCAGCAATGAGTGGGGGAGGTGGGGAGGGGTAGCAGTACAGACAGCCACAGCAGCCCTGGTAACATCAGGGGAGGTAGCAGGTATCACTGGGACTCAGTCACAGTCTATAAGCGCTGCAATGGAGGTACAGAGGACAGGGAGGTGTAGGGAAGGAAGTGCCTTGCCCAAGGTCACACAGACAGTTGTTCAGCAGGGTGGGACCAGAGTGCATGCACAGCTGGGTGGCCCTTTTGGGTGTAGTGTGTAGGAGTGGCAGGCCAGGGAACAGGCAGTGCCCGGGGACTGAGGGTGGGGAGCCCAGATCTGAGGCTGCCTCTAAGCTCTGGTTGGCTTTTGGCAGGTCTGTCTTGGGCACTGTCCCCTCCACCCTTTTCAAATCTACTCGCCTCCTTAAACATTAGAAATAATGCATGTAAAGTGCCTAGCATGGATCCTGGTTTGTGATGTCAGCCACAATGAGTCACCTCCACGCCTCCTCTCTCCCCCATAGACTCAGGTCAAGGCCTAGAACCTCCTGGATCTTTCTCCCATATCACCACCTCCTTCCCACTGAGTCCCTATAGCTCTCACAAACATTTGGCTTGGTTATTATTTAACCTCACATGCTGTGTGTTTGTCTCTTCAACTGGCCTGCAAACTGCCCAAGGGTGAGACATCATATCGATACACCCAATATTTATTAAACTTCAACTCCAGGGCCAAGCTTGGCCTGTGGGGGATGAGCTGAGTGATAGGGGAGGCCTCAAAAAAGCAGACTTTGTTTCTGCCTCAAGGACTTTCTAATCTGGTTAGAAGGACAGGATTAGTAAACACATCACTAGAATGTGAGACAGACCGCACGCTGTGCTGTGAGAAGGACACAAACCCAGTGATGGGCATTCAGAGGGAAGAGAAATCAGATTTGGCTGGTGCTGTTCCAAGCAGGCACCAGCTTGAACTGGAGCTTGAGAGATGGGTGGACATGGAGGACAGGCTCTCCTGGCATGGTGAACGGCACAGCCCACTGTGAGGTGGGAAGGAAGGAAAAGAAAGGACTTTAGGAATTGTGCCTCACTTACTTACTTAGTTTATTTATTTATATGTATTTATGGGATTTGAGAGAGGGAGGTAGGGAAGGAGAGAGAGAGAGAGAGAGAGAAACAATTTGTTGCTCCATCCATTTCTGCATTCATTGGTTACTTCTTCTACACACCCTGTGGGGAATCAAGCTGGAAACTTTGGTGTATCAGGAAGATGCCCTAAGCAACTGAGCTATCTGACCAGGGCCATATCTTACATTTTAAGATATAAAGACCAATTTAATTTAATTTAAAGAATCTTCCATACAGTAGGTGCTCAGTATGCAAGTCCTTGGTTTGGAGGCAGAAGAACCTTCGGGACTAGCTCTCAGTGGTATCTTTCTGCAGAAGGAAGGGTAAGGAGAAAACATGGCTCTGAATAAATATGGCTTTTGGGGCTGGACAAAGCAGGGGTCTGGCTCCAGTTTGGGATCATCTTCCTCCACCCTACCGTCTCCCACCCATTAGTGTCTAGGCTCTTCCTACTCCTGGCGTCCTGCCAGGGGTTTCCCAAGCTATCCAAAAAGTCTGGGCTTGCTTTGCCAGCCCCTGGGAGTCCTTGGAGTCTCTAGGCTGGTGTGAAGAATGGATCAAAAAGGGAGCCAAGGAGCTGGGCTTCTTTGGGGGATCACTTGAATTGCCCCCCTCTACCCGACTTCCGTTGTCATGTGACTGCATCCCAGGCCTCCCAGGGCTCCCAAGTCTGGGGCTGGAGTGTTCCCAGCTATCCTCTAGCAGACTCCTGGGCTCAGCGCTGGTGCAGCCTGAGCAGCGCCTTCTCCTTGGTGGAGTTACACCACCTGTCCGTCTGCCCCATTCCCACCCCCAGCTGTGATACTCCAGGCCCCACACATGCCTGGGGTTCTACACCAGGGCTCAGGGATGCACAGGTCTGGGTGCTCTAAGGCTGGTGACCACACGGGGCTGTGTGGGCTGCTCGGCCAGGGTGCGCGTCCCTGGGGCCCATGTCTGGCCCAGGCTCCGGCGCGCTCACAGGCTGCGGTGGGGAGGTTCCGCGCCCAGCGCAAGCCGCAAGCACAAACAGAGAGAGGAGGCTGGTGTGAGCGCCTGGGCCCAGTGCCAACGCGCCGGGACTGGAACACAATGTACCGAGCGGGCGTGCGAGCTGGGAGCGAGAACAGCCTGACTCAGCAGCTGGGTAAGTGGGTGTGCTCGCTCACCAGATAAACCGCTCTTGCAGCCTGCGGTCAGTGATGACTGACTCTCAAGCGGGAGGGGTGGACTCACGGCTGGCTCTGGTTCCAGCTCCCACCCCAGCCTGCCAGTAGCTCAGGACCTCCACGTGGCCGGTTGGCGCACAGTTCTGGCACCTTGCCCCTGCAATACAGCTGTTTACAGGCCCCAGCCTGAGCAGGGCAGGCTCTGTCCACCACCCAGGGGCACTCTTCATGCCACCAGCAGGTGTGGCCAGGCATACAACTGCTAGATACATGTCTAATTTCCTCCAAACCCCACCACTCTGGGAAGCCTCTGGACTATGGAACTCTTCATGGCATATAGAGGTAGAAATTCGTTCTAGGGTGGTGGGAAGAAAAGGAAGAAGATGGTGGGAGAAATGGGATATGAGCCAAAAAGATCTCCCCCATATCTGTTCTCAGCTGACCCGAGTTCAGTGTCTCTTCCTGTCCGCACCCCTCAAAACCACTAGGCTCCTGAAGATTTCCTCAGAGGGAGGGAGAAGGTGGGAGGTGCTTTGAAGCCTGAGACCCTGCTTTTCTGCCTTACCCACCCTCCTACCCAAAGCCACAGCAAAGACCTACAAATACTGCCACCCAGCCACAAAGCTTCTTCTCCTTTATCCTCTGGGCCTGCTGTACCCTGTGGTCTGGCGGGGCCATTGTGAGGATGACAGCCAGGACCTCAGCTAGCAGCCCTGAGCAGTACTTTTCCTGGGGGGCAGAGACCTGCCCCACATCCCAGCCAACTGGGGTATCTGCAAGTTACCTGCAAGGTACCCCAGAGGACATGCTGTGCCTAGAATGTACCAGGGCAGGCAGGGAGGGGCTCAGTCTGCTCCCGAGTTCCAGGAAAGGTCCTGGCAGTCAGCACAGGCCTGGGCTCCAGGGCCTTCGAGGGCGGGGCTGGGGGAGGGACCCTAGGCTGCTGAAGTGCCTCACCTGAGCCTCACACCGCCAGGGCCTCATCTGATGACATCTCTGGCACCCTCTATAGCCAAAGGTGAGGAGATGGATGCCGGCAGAGGCCTGGGCCTCGGACCACCTTCGCACACTGACAGGCATACTTCCCACACATCTGCTTACCCAGCCAGCACTCACAGAAGCTCCCAGTCAGGAGGCATCTTCGTTGTCATTGACTTCAAACTTCTACCTGATCTATGAAATCTCTCATGATAGCCCAAGTCATGGATTGTTCTGAAGCTGTTTGCACACCTATAGTAACAGGGACACTCTCTCACAGCACAGCCCACTGCCCTACTGGACTTCTCTAAGCCCAGTCACACGCAGGACCCGGCCCTCACATGACCTAGAAGTGACTGAACTTAGGTTCCTCACACCAGCTCCTCCCTGTTGCCCACCATGGCCCTCTTATCTCCCCCAATTTCCATGATGGTGGATTAATTTTTAACTATTTTCTCTCCTTCACCATCCTATATCTGATCTCTTACCAAATTCTTCCCTTTGTTGCTTTTATTACAAGATGCATTGTTATGTTTCTGTCACCCTTTCCTCTCCAACCCCATAGATTCCACCTTGGGTCCAAATTCCTACAGCAGTTGCTACACTGTCCTTTTTAGTCCAGGTTTTTTCTTCCTCCTACACACCCTGTGGAATAACCTTTCTCAAACACTGTTTATTGTGTATGTTATCAACTTTGGACTCCTCATTCAGCACACTGGGTACACCATCTTCTAACCTGCATGTTCCATTTGAAGGGTCCTGGGTTTCCAGTTGCTCCTTTCTCATCGTAACAGTTCTTTCTCCAGACTTGGTCTCCCTGGTCCCATGAAGCCTGTTAGCTTCCTGATGCTCATGCGGGGCCCTTTGGTTTTGAGGAGCAACTATTTTTCTTTCCCCAAAATCTTCAGAAAGGGGTAGGGAAGGGAGAGGCTGACATCCAAGTTTAAGCCAAATACCAACTGCGAAGACTTCCAGTGCAGAGTGGAATGAGTGCAGCTGCCTGGCGGGAGCCTCTGCTCCAGGGAGAAACAAAACCACCGAGGAAGATGGAAGGCAGAAAGGAGCGTGCAGACAACCAGTGCCTTCGGGTTTACAGAGGGATCTTGCCATTGGAGATTCCAGCCTGTCTAGCTCTAGGTCCCTGGTCCCATGCCCTTAGGTTGTTCTCTTTCTCGGCAGCACATGGTACACGCACACCCCAATCACCACCTCATAACCCAGCTCAAAATCTACCTCCTTCGAGAAGGAAGTAGATTTCCACCCCACTTTGATCCTTTTGTCATCAACTTCCCTCTGAACCTTATGAGCTGTCTTCAATCTGTCCTATATTTCATTGTATAGTTATCATCTGTAGTACTTTCAGTCACATAGATTATAAACTCCTTTATGGCAGAGACAGTGTCTTTATTTAATATCTATTTTGAGAAGGAAGCACTATTTTTGAGAAGGAAGCATCTATTTTGAGATGGGGCATTCAGGCTTTGGAGGCCATATAAACTTGGGTCTGGATCCTGGTTCCAACACTTAGCTGTTTGGCCTTAGGTGAGTCTCTTGACCTCTGAGCCAGTTCCTTCATCTGTAAAAGGCTCTAGTGATATTTGCAGAATGAGGGGCAAAGATGACAGAGACTACCATGTGCCAAGAAAGTGCCTATTGCATAGTGAGAAGACAATAGCTTGTCTTGCCTTTACCGCACGGTTGGAGACTTCCCTGAATTCAGGGATAAGGTTCCTTAACTAACCGGACCACTCCCCCCGCCCCCCCCATACACACACTGAAACACTTTTAAGCACGAAAAGGGACATTATTAATTGCACCAGTACTACAGACTTAAGCCCGGGGCTTATGACTACCTTACCCTACTAATTCAATAACCAGGAAGTCAGGGTTTGGATGGAGGGATGCGGTCACCCAGTGCCTAAGCGGGGCGCCAAGCCTGGTTGAAGTTCAATGAACGTTTGTTGAATGAAAGAGCGAGTGAATAAGAAGAGATTGAAAAGCCCGCCCCCTCCTCCTCCTAGTCCCACCCAAGTCCCAAGGCCTCTGGCAGTCTACTTTCGCAAAGATCTCTAGCCTTCTCCAGCCGCGCCGCTCCGCCCCGCCTCCCCCCCCGTTGCCTTGACAACAGTGACGTATCCATGAGGGGCGACTGATCTCTCCATCCTCTGCGGGAGCCTGGGGCCCCTTACCCCAACCAGGGGAAAAGGTTGAGGTTTGTGTCCTCCACCTTCCCGCCTGAGCGGGGCCTAGAGCTAACTACGCCCACCTGGCCGCCCCGCTGGGGCACGTGGCTCCCTGGATTGCGGGTTCCTACCCCTGGCCCCCTCCGCAGCGCTGAACTGGAGGGGTCGGGAGCTTGTTGCCTTCAGGCCCGGATAGCCCTCTCCATTCCTTCACCCCCGACCAGCCAGTGGACCCCGAGAACTGGAGCCCGGGGCTCAGCCCAGGCCCTCCCTTGTCCGGGCAGACCTCAGGCTCTTGGGGGTTAGGCAGGAAGGGTGGGCCCCCAGGGGCGGCGGGACGCCACGGAGTGCGGGAAAGAGTTAAACAAGGTGCCGGCGGCGGGAGTGGGGGAGGAGAGCGAAGGGAAAGTGAGAGCGGGGGCGCGGGGGAGGGGTGGTGTGGGGAACCAGCGCGAAAGAACATCCTGTGCCCGCCGCCGGATGCGCGCGGGAGGGGGGACGGTGGAGGGGGAGGGAGGGCAAGGGGGAGGCCCGGGGCGGGAACGGCGCGGCCTCCACCCGCCCAGTCCTCCTGCTCCTCTGAGGACGCTGCCCCTCTGGCTCCCCGCGCCTCCGCAGCGTTTCTCTAGGCCTTCGATCTCTAGGCCTTCGAGGCAGTAACAAGCCACCGAGAGGCCTCCGAGTCAGGTTCCTGGGTGGGGTGCTAGCTGGGGAGGGGACGGACTCGGAGAGTGAGGGGCCTGCGGCGAGGCACAGACCCCCATCCTCTCATCTCTGGCTTTCTGCGGGGAAGCTCGCGCGTGTTGAGCGTCTTCTGTGCACCAAGTGAGAATACATTCATTCCTGACTGCAGCACTTCCCGGTAGTAGTAGGTATTAATAGGCCTGTGTTCCCGAGGAGGAAATTGAGTCTCCGATTGTGGAATTTGCCTAGACTCAAGCCCGTCTGACTCCAAAGGCTTTTCATTAATCTAATTTTCCCTTAGCTTCTGTACACGCAGGCATTGGGCCCCTCCAGAGTCACCCTCCTTAATGACATAGAACTGATTTGCACCATAGGCCCCCATATTGCATTAGGTTTCTCAAATTTCTCTAATCCGAAATTGTTCGAGGCAGGCGGTGAAATGGGTTACAGGAGTTAAGAGCAATTAGCCCTGAAGAAGACCAGGGCGAGAGGGGTAGAGGGTAAGTGGAAGGGGCTGAATGGTGTGCCTTTCAGTCCTCACTGAGGTCCATGTGCTCACAGCCTTCCCACACCCAACGTTTTTAAACAGGTCAAACCTGATTATAATAGTAATTATCATCATAGTCAATGTTGGTGAGCTCTGGGCACTGTGTGAAATACTTACTCCCCGCAAACAACCTCCCAGGTAGGTATAGAAGTAGGTATGATTATTCTCATTTTACCGGCGAGGGAAATGCAGCATGAAGAAATCACAGAGCTAAGTCAGTAACCAAGCTGGTTTTGGGCCTGGCAGTCTGGCTAGAGTCTGCACTCCCACCGCACTAAACTTCACCCAACTAACTAAGCTAACACAATCGAACATCAGCCTTGAAGGTAGAAAGCTGGTGCAGATGGCATAGCGGCTGTGCTAGGGCAGCCCATGTCCTTTTGCCTTGGTGAATGTAGGTACAGAACTTGGGGGCTGGCTGTGTGTATGTGGAATCTCAGACTTCTCCCTTGCCAGTGGTTTCAGATTTCTGGATTTGACAGAAAAGCCAAAATAAGAAAACAAAAGCCAAGTTTCCACAAAGAGTTGCAGCTTTCATTTATGCTCTCTAAGGACATTCAAAACATAACTACCATCTATTACTATAACTTCTTAAAACCAAGTATATTTTAATTCTTCTCAAATTAAGAAAGACATCATCTGAATCAAAAGCCATCATTCCACCCTGTCTGGTGTGGCTCAGTGGATTGAGCATGGGCTGCGAACCCAGAGGTTGCAGGTTCAATTCCCAGTCAGAGCACATGCCTGGGTTGCAGGTCAGGTCCCCAGTAGGGGGTGTGTGAGAAGCAACCACACATTGATATTTCTTTTCCTCTCTTTCCCCTTCCCTTTCTCTGTCTCTAAAACTACATAAATAAGAATCTTCCAGTCTGGCTGTATCATAAACAAAAGGTCATCATTATCAAGAAAGAACAGCTATGGACTTTACAGCAGCAAATAGACATTCCTTTGTCTTTTTTGTTCTGCTGTGGGCTAGTGAAAATGGCACAATGGGGATGCCACTGCTTCTAATCCCTTTGATTTGTTTGAGGACAGAACCAAAAATGGGTTTTAGGTGTAGCAAGAAGGAGCCTGGATAGAGCCAAGAAAACGTGGGCACCATGTTTGGAGGCCTTTAAAGAACACGTGGGCACCATGTTTGCTTAGGATGTGAGGGTTGCAGAATCAAATCCATGGACTGGTGAGACCAGTAGCTCTGGGTCACACCTCAGAAAAGGGCAGGGACCTTGTTCTGAATGATCCATCCACAGATCTACCAGGGTAACCGTGGCACCTAAAACAGTCCTCATCAGGCAGCCGTTCCCTTCCTGGAGTTCATGTGTGGTGGTAGTTGATCCCATGGCCACAAGGAGGCCTGTGGGGGGTCTCTTCTCTGTGCAGGGAGCCCATGCAGGAGTAGGCTTCATGGGGCTGCATGGAGCAGTAGGAATGACTCGAGGGGGACCATGGATGGCAGAGAACATAGAAGAGAATGGCTACGTAAGAGTGTTGCATGCAGCTGGGTATGATGGCGAAGGCTCTGGGTGGACAGGCCTGGCTGGCTGCTTTGTCCTTGCAGAGGAGGTTTTCCTGTTTCTCCACCTCCTTCAAGGCCTGGGGCAGCCCAGGACCCAGAGCCTTCCAACAGGACCTCACAGCCAGGCAGGTGAAGCCTGTTCTGGTACAGCCATGCTTAGTGCTGGCTCTGGGCATGAGCCCAGCTTGGGGCCTGTCACCTCCTGGTTCTGAACCGGAAGGTGAAGTCAGCAGATGTGGGGACATGGGGTGAAGGAGGAGAAGAGAAGGGTCTGTTCTCACCTCCCCATCCTAGTGGGGAAGATCAAGGCCTCCCAAGGTGGGCTCTCATCTTCCAGGTTGGTGGCATCTTCTGAGTCCAGAGGAGGCCTCAAGCCTCATCCTGCTCTGTGGTGGTAGTAGGGGTGGATTGGGGCAGGGGGTTTGGAACATAGGACTCACAAAGTTAGGCCCCCATGGTTTAAAGGCACAGACCTACCCACATTTTAACCCTGGGGCTTCAGAGTGGTAGGTCTGGATCTGCTCAGGTTACAAATGCAGAAACTGAGAACCAGGCAAGGGCAGTCCCTTCCTCCTCTGGGATCACGCTGGTTAAATGGGCCAAGGGGCCCTGCATCCAGATTCTCTGTCACTGTTCTGCCTTCAAGTCCTCAGAGAATGACAGAAGTCATGACTTGAGCACCTACCAAGTGCAGGATTGTGCTGGATGTTGGAGTGCAGAGAACTACCCTTGAGAGTTTTTGGTCACTTAGGTATATTTAGTTAATGTAAATAAATACACATTATAGGAAGACATGCAGATCCTGGAAGATGATGGGTTTGCCTCAAGACTCTGCAGAACTTCATAAGGTGTGTCCCTCTTCTCAGGGGGGCCCTACCTGCAGAAGCACCTGAGGCTCTGCAGTGGATCTATGGTGAAGGGAATGAAGATAGGAGGGGCAGGGAAGTGAGGGAACTGGGGCTGCCAGTGGGCATGTCCTAAACACTCCTCTCAGAAACTTTCAAAGGCCCAGCCCAGAAGTTGGGCCTCTGCTGCCCTCTAATGGAAGAAAGGCAGCCTCCGGAGCCGCCCACTGGGGCCCCACCCACCAGGCTCCCCTGAAGAAGAGGGGATGTGGAGATCCTTCCTGCCCTAGACTTTTTAGACCTGTGGTCTCTTGACCTTCATTTCCTACAGCCTCTATGTTAAACTTTCCTTCCAAGCACCTCCTTCTGTTCTGTTTCCCAACTACCCTCCATCCCACCATTTCTCCCGTTTCCTTTGTTGCCTGGGTTCTGATTCTGGGACCCTGGTTCCTGGCTCTGCCAGAGTTCTGGTTCCGGAAGGCCCTTATCCAGTGCCTCAGGCCTAGCTCCCACCTGGGTGCAAGGCAGCACTGAGGATATGGGCAAGAGCGTCCAGCAGTGCCTGGGGCAACTGGACATCCGCAAAAGTGTAGTGGGCCTGGCCACGGGTGCCGGGGCCATCTACCTGCTCTACAAGGCCATCAGAGCTGGCATAAAATGCCAGCCGCCCCTCTGCACCACCTCACCCATCTGTATCGCCCGTGAGTGTCCGGGCCCTGGGGAGAGGGCTCAGCCCCAAGAGCCACCTGCTCCCGAGGCCTCCAGTATGGGAGGGCCCAAAGGTGACTCCTTCAAGTTCCTCCTTCCCCTTTCCCTTTTCCATCTTCTTAAACTCACCCTAGTTCAGGGTGCCTGGGTAGTGGATAGCACCTCAGGGGTCCCCAGGACTTATCTGGCAGGCCTTTATAATCTACATTCACTCTGGCTTCCAGGATGGCACTGTGAGAATTGAAAAAGCACTCCTGCAAGACTTTTCATTGCCATCTGCTCAAATATCATTGCCATATACTAATTATGATGAAATACTACACGTTACTGCATATGCCAGGATATTGTTGTAGTAAATATTAAAAGCTGTAACATTTATTATATGAATGATGCAGCGTTAGTTATGATGCCTTGTGCAGAACACACCTTGTTCAACTGGACATGGTGGTCCTGCATGTGGCGAGACAACTCTTCAGAAAAGGCAGGACAGCTTTGTCCCCAGGTCCTCCCCCTCTTCCCAACCCCATTCTTTCATCACTTCTGAGTCCACAGCCTGAGTGAGGCTGGGTTGGCTGTCTAGGCCTGGCAATCGAGCGAGAACGGCACGGGCGGGACTCAGGTGAGCTCCGGAGGCTTCTCAACTCTTTGGAGTACAAACAGGATGAGTACGCCAAGAGCATGATCCTGCACAGCATCACCCGCTGCGTGTACTTGCTGGAGGCGGAGGTGAGGGAAGGGAAGTAGGAGGGCCCTCCTAGTCAGCCTGGCCCCTGGGGGCTACAGCTGTCCCCTGCCCCCTTGGCTGGCCAGACTGTGTCCTGGGACCTTTCTCTCGGGCTGATGTTGGCGGGAGGGTTGTGCTGAGAGATCTTGGTGACATGAGGAGGGGAACCCGGGCCTAGGACAGGCACTTCTGCCTCTTCCTCTCTCCCACATCCCCTAGGCCTCTGCTTGTACTACTGATGACATCGTGCTGGTGGGCACCATGCTGGATGACAAGGACAACAGTGTCAAAATCCAAGCTCTGAACACACTTAAAGCTTTCTCTGGCATCAGAAAATTCAGGCTCAAAATTCAGGTGAGCCCAGGGGCAAGGGGTAGGGTGAAGTACCCGGATAGCTGCCGTCCATGGGTCCTTTAACGGTCGTAGGGTAAGGGGTCCCATTCCGGAAGTTTATCTGGGTCTGAGTTCATAACCCAGAAATAGCTTTTTCTTTAGAAATAAGTGTGAAAATAGAGTATCTCTGACCCCCAAACAGCAGAATGTCTCCTGAGGTCCTTTCTGACACCAACCAACTCTGTGACACCAGTTGGTTGTTCCACAATTCGATGCTGACACAACCTAGAGCTGGCGCAGACCCCCAGGGTGGGGCCTTAGTCCCACCAGACTGCTCCCACCCCCATTCCAGCCGCTGTCACAAGTCCCTGTGCTTCTGACTGACCAGCTGTAAATTCAGAGGTTCTCATGACCCCCTTTTTCAGGTTTGATAATTCACTAGAACGACTCTCAGAACTCAAGAAAACACTGTTTACATTTACTGGTTTATTATAAAAGATACAACTGAGGAGCAGCAGCCAGTGGAAGAGATGCTTGAGGCAAAGCATGGGGAAAGGGTCAGAGATTCTGTGCCTTCTCCTGTCACACCTCCCTCCTAGCACCTCTGTGTGCTCAACCCAGAGGTTCTCAGAACCCTGTCACTTGGGAGTATTTCTGCAGGTGTCATTATGTAGGCATGATTGATTTATCACTGGCCATTGGAGATTGAACTCAATCTCTAGCCCCTCTTTTCTCCCCAGAGGTCAGGGATGCGGCTAAAAGTCTCAACCCTCTAATCATGGCTTGGTCTTTCTGGCCACCAGCCTCCATCCAGAAGCTATCTAGGGTTGTGCCACAAGTTACCCTATTAGCATAGACCCAAGGGTGATGGAAAGGGACTCATTGTGAATAACAATTGACCTTCCAGTCAGGAAATTGCAAGGATTTTAGGAGCTTTGTGTCTGGAACCAGGGACCAAGAGCAGGTGTAGTGTTATACCACAGCCCCAGGCGGTGCTCGTGGCTGGGCCCCTGCCACCTTCCCTGCCACATAGAGACAGAGCCCACCAGATGTCAGTTCCCCAGCTTCCCGCTAGCAGGCCTCAGCCTTACCTACTTCCACACCCATCCTTTCCTGCTGGTGCCATAAAAACATGGCTGTTTCCTGTCTGCCGTCAATGTTAGTCTCCATCTTGGGTCCCATCCCATCCTGGGGGCCTCTCCCAGTCATCCTGTCTGTCCGATGTGGCGGCTCCCTCTCCTCGCCATTGTGTTCAGCATGCTCTAGTCCCTCCCATCTTAAAAAAGCACAACTAAAAAATAATCTCTTCCTTGACCTCCAAACTTCTAACAAATGGTCTCCCTCTCCCAAATTGAAAATACGTGAAGTATTTAAAACTTAACACTGTATGTGTACAGTAGAAAGAATAACAATAGAACAAAACATGAGTGACCAGAACCCAAGCTAAGAACTAGAACATGACCAATAGGTTAGATGCCCTTCCCCAACCCCAGCCCCCTCCCCTACCAGAGGCAATCATGTCCCTGCGTTTTGTTCATCATTCCTTTGATTTCCTTGTAGTTGTACCATGTCTGCATGGATCATCTTATATTGTAGCAGGGCAAGGTAGACAATCAATGAATAGGTAAAATATGGTTTGGAATATTTAAGCTGCCTGTATCTGGGAGTATGAAGTTTGTATTGTGTGGTTTGCCTTTTCTCCCTCAACATTGAAAGATTCCACCTTATTGCTGTGGGTAGCTCTATTTCCTTCTTTCTCACTGCAGTTTTACTTATCCACTTGCCCATCGGTAGGCATTTGAGTAGTTTGCATTTTGTGCCCTGAACACTGTATACGCATCTCTCTCAGGGATGTAGGAGACTTCCTCCAGGAAGGCCTTGTGCAAGAATGTAATGGCTGGGTGAAAAGGTGTGCCTAGCTTTTCAAGATGGATTGTATCCATGTACACCCTCTACCAGCCCTGATGAGTGTTCCCGTGGCATCATTTCCTTCCCTACCCTTGCTATTTCCACACTTTAATGTTTTGGCATTGAACATTTTTTTTGGGGGGGTGGGGGCAAAAGGTCTCTAGGTCTTCACTTCCTTGCTCCCTCTCCATCCCTGTCTTCTCAGTTTCCCAAAGGCTATAACTCTCAAGCTTATCAGAACTGCCTGGAGAGCTGGTTAGAAATGAAGGTTTCAGGCCCTGTACCCAGAGTGCAGTTCAACAGGGGAGCTGTGCTTTTCACAAGCCCCTGGGCATCACTCTTCCTTCTCTCCCCAGGATCTGTATCCTGAGGACCTGAACCCTGTTTCTCCTCTCTCCCTGTGAAGACAGCCACCCCCTGGCCTCAGTTTTCATCTAGGTGTGCTCTCCTGCATCTCTGTCCGCAGCTTGGGGGCTCCCCTGACCTGCAGACCCATGGCCAGCTGCTCCATTTAGATAGCCCTTTAACCCAACACATTCAAAATGGAGCTCATCCCCATTCCCTAAGTCGGATCTCCCCAGACGGATCTGATCCCATCACCCTCATGCTTGGTCTTCTTGAGGCTCTCCACCTCCTTGCCCCAACTCCAGCCATTTACACTGTATGTTTCATGCTCTCCTACTCCTGACCTTTGCACCTGCTGGTCTCTCTGCATGAAACCCTTTCCTAGACTTGTTAATTCCTACTGTCCTTTAAATCTTAGGAGACAGCCAGGGGTAGGGGCAGGAAGAAGCAGGGTTCTAGTGGGAATGCTGTGGTTCTCACTCTAGGATTCTTGTCTCCCTTTTATGTGGTTCACAAAGGTACAGCTTGTGAGGTTACCTGTCTTGGGTAATACCTCTGGGTCCAAGCATCTTGCATCTCTGAGACCAAGATCCCTTTATCCATTCAACAAATGTCTACTGAGCACACACAATGCACCAAGGCACTGTGCCAGGCACTGGAGATGTAGCAGTGAGCAGAACAGGAAAGATCCCCGTACCAGTGGAACTTCCATTCTAGCAGGCAAGGCAAGGCAGGGAATACACAAATAAGTAAACTATAACAAGTGCTATGGAGAAAAATATAATCAAGAAGGTTGGTAAGGAAGGCTGGGATGGAGGTGGTGTTGTAGTTTCATTAGGACCTAGGGCTTGGTGAAGAGTTTGTAGAAATGATGCCAAAAAGCATGTTCTGTAAAAGAAATGTATATCCCTGACCAGTGTAGCTCAATGGGTTGAACTCTGGCTTGCAAACCAAAGGGTCACTAGTTCGATTCCCAGTTAGGACACATGCCTGGGTTGCAGGCCAGGTACTGAGTAGGGGACATGTGAGAGGCAACCACACACTGACGTTTTTCTCCCTCCCATTCTCCCTCCCTTCCCCTTTCTCTAAAAATAAATAAATAAAATCTTAAAAACAATAGTAACTTCTCATTTAAAAAAGAGAACTGTATATAAATTGGACTTTATCAAAATCAAAAGCATTTGCTTTATGAAAGACACTTCAGAGGATGCAAAAATAAGCTACATACTGGGAGAAAATATTTGCAAACCACATATCTGACAAAGGACTCATATCTAGATTATATGAAGAGCTTTCAAAACTCAATAGTAAAATACATAATCCAATTAGAAAATGGGCAGAAGACATGAAGATATTTCACTGAAGAAGACATATAGATAGCAAATAGGCACATGAAAATACATCACTAAATACTGGTGAACGTGTTGAGAAACTGGATTTCTCAAACATTGCTGATGGGAATGTAAAATAGTTTGGCAGTTTCTTAAAAAAATCTAACTATACAAAAAAATATATATAACTATACATTTACCATACAAACCAGCATTTGCACTCCTGGGCATTTATCCTAAAGAAATGAAAACTTGAATTTGCACAAGAACCTGTATATAATTGTTTATAGAAGCTTCATTTGTGATAATTGAAAATGAAACAAGAAAAATATGTTTCATTAGATAAATGGTTAGACAAGCTGGTAGTTCATACCATGAAATGCTACTCAGTAATGAAAAGGAATGAACTATTGATGTATTCAACAACTTGGGTGGATTTCAAGAGCATTATACTGAGTGAAAAAATCTCAGATGGTCACAAAGTATGATACCATTTCTACACCATTCTCCAAATGTCAAAATTATAAGACAAAAGGCAGATTAGTGGTTGCCAGTGGTTAGGGCTGATTTGGTGGGGAGGACTGGGACTATAATGGGTCCCACAAGGAAGACCCTTGTGATGATGCAACAGTTCTGGTGGAATCTGTTGATTGCAGCGGTGGTTACATGAATCTACATGTGTAATAAAATGACATAGAATTATACACATACATTGTACCTATACCAGTTGCCTAGTGTTGTATTCGATATTGTATTATACGGAAGATGTGACCATTGAGGGAAACTGGGTGAAAAGCACCCAGGCCCTCTCTGTACTATTTTTGCAACTTCCTGTGAATTCATAATTATTGGAAAATAAAAAGTTTAAAAGTCAAAAGTGTTAGCATGCAACAGTAGTATGGAGAAAAAGGTTGGGGGACAAGAAAGACTGGGATGGAGTGGTGTGGCAGTTTTAAAGGAGGTGGACAGGGAAGGCCTCACTGGGGTGACGTTAAAGTCCTGAAGCAGGTAAGAGTGAGCTATGAGTAAGGAGTGAGAGCATTCTAAGTGGAGGGAACAGCCAATGCAAGAACCCCAAAATAAGTGTGTACCTGGCACATTCCAGGAATAGCTAAGAGGCCATTGTGATGGGAACCGTGGAAGCAAAGGAGAGAATAGATGAGGCCAAAGTAATAATGGGGGAAGAGGGGAAGATCGTGTTGAATTGGAATCCACTGTAAGGACTTCAGCTTTTACCCTCAATGGACTAGAGACTCTTTTTTTTATATATATATTTTTTATTTCTTTATTTTTAGAGAGAAGGGAAGGGAAGGAGAAAGAGAGGGAGAGAAACAGCAATGTGTGGTTGCCTTTCTCATGGCCCCCATTGGGGACCTGGCCTACAACCCAGGCATATGCCCTGACTGGGAATCGAACTGTGACCTTTTGGTTCACAGCCCACGCTCAATTGACTGAGCCACACCAGCCAGGGCGACTAGGGACTCTTTTAAAAAATTATTTTATTTGTTTATTTTTAGAGAGTGGGGAAGGAAAAGAGAAGGAGAGGGAAAGAAACCTCAATTTGTTTCCTCTCATATGTGCCCCACCAGGGGACCGAACTGCAACCCAGGCATGTGCCCTGACCAGGAATTGAACCAGCAACCTTTTGTTTTGCGGGACGACAACTGACCAACTGAGCCACACCGGTCAGGGCTGAACTAGGGACTCTTGAACAGATGAGTGGCATGTCTAACAAGTCTCCTGTTCTAAAAACAAATACAGGGTTGGAGTGGTGGAAGCAGGGAGACAGGAGGCTATTGCAGAAATCAGATGAGAGAACAGTGGCTTGGAACAGGGTGGTAGAAGGTGGGTGATAAAAAGTGGCTTAATTGTTAATAGATATTAAATTATATTGTATTTTTAAGTTATATTTTATTGATTATTCTATTACAGTTGTCCCAATTTTTACCCCTTTGTCCTCATTCACCCAGCCCCCTCTCACTCCCTCAGGCAATCCCCACACAGTTGTCCATGTCCATGAGTCATGCATATATGTTCTTTGGCTACTCTGTTCCCTATGTTGTACTGTACATCCCCATGACTATTCTGTAACTACCAATTTATACTTCTTAATCCCTTCACCTGTTTTGCCCATCCTCCTGACTCCCATCCAATCTGTCAATCATCAAAACTTTTTTTATATCTATGATTCTGTTTCTGTTCTGCTTGTTAGCTTATTTTGCATTTTAGATTCAATTGTTGGTAGATATGTACTTATTGGCCTTTTATTGTTGATATTTTTTATCTTTTTTTTCTTAAATAAGTCCCTGTAACATTTCATATAATAATGGTTAGGTGATGATGAACTCCTTTAGGTTTTTCTTGTCTGGGAAGCTCTTTATCTGCCCTCCCATTCTAAATGATAGCTTTGCTGGCCAGAGAAATGTTGGTTGTATATCCTTGCTTTTCATCACTTTGAATATTTCTTGCCAATCCCTTCTAGCCTGCAAACTTTATTTGGAAAAATCAGCTGACGGTCTTATGAGAACTCCCTTCTAGTTAACTAACTGCTTTTCTCTTGCCGCCTTTAAGATTCTCTCTTTGACTTTAACCTTTGGCATTTTAATTACAATGTCTTGGTGTGGGCCTCTTTGGGTTCATCTTGTTTGGGATTCTCTGTGCTTCCTGGACTTGTATGTCTGTTTCCTTCTCCAAGTTAAGGGTGTTTACTGTCATTATTTTTTCAAATAGTTCTTCAATTTCTTACTCTCTTTGCCTTCTGGCACCCCCATGATGTGACTGTTGGTGTGCTTGAGGTTGTCCCAGAGACTCCTTATACTAGCCTCATGTTTTTGGATCCTTTTTATTTCTGATAGAAAGAACCAGAAATTCTATCCTCCCCACCAAATCAGCCCTAACCACTGGCTATTCTGATTGGGTGTTTTTTGCTTTCTTATATTCCAAGTCACTGATTTGATACTCAGCTTCATCCGCTCTACTGTTGATTCCCTATAAATTGTTCTTCATTTCAGTTACTCATTTTTGACTGGATCTTTTTAATGGTTTTCATGTCATTTTTTATGCTGTTGAAGTTCTCTCTGAGTTCATCTCCTCTTCCCCTGAGTTCCTTGAGCATCCTTATAACCAGTGTTTTGAACTCAGCATCTAGTAGCTTGTTTTTCTCCATTTTGTTTATTTCTTTTTCCAGAGTTTTGTTCTACTATTTCATCTGGACCATGTTTCTTTGTCTCCTCATTTTGGCAGCCTCCCTGTGTTTGTTTCTATGTAATAGGTAGAACTGCTATGTCTCCCAGGTTTGGAAGTGTGACCTAATGTAGTTGTCCTGTAGGGCCCAGTGGAACAGCCTCCCCTATCACCCAAGCTGGGTACTTGATGTATGCCCTTCATGTAAGCTGATTACCCCCTCCTCTTGTAGTTGAGCCTTGATTACTGTTGACAGTCAATGAGAGTGATTTACCCTGGTTGATCAGCTGGAAGGATTGGCTGTGACCACTGACCACCAACCTCTGACTACTCTGGAGGCTCAGCTGTGCAAGGGCCCACTCCCCAGAGCAGGACTTACTTCAGCAGGGCTCTGGTGCCCACTGAGTTCACCCCTTTAGTGTGTTGCTTGTGGAGTGGTTGGGTGGAACTCCAATGTAGTCTGTAGCCTTCCACTGGGTGCACAGGCTGTGGAGCTTCCTGAGAGGTGCAGGCCAAGGTCAGCTACTGTCTGCCTTCTGTCCAGGGCCACCTGGCATAAGCTACAAAGCAATCTGCAGATTGCTATTATTGTGCTAGGCTTGGAGGTGCCCCAGCGAAGCCAAGCTCTGAACCAAGGCCAGCCACTGGTGGTCCTAGGTCCACTTAGCAAGAGGTGCAGAGCTTGCGGAGGCCAGATGCTGCTTGTTTGAGAGGATTTAGGGAAATCTGAAGCATGAGTCAAGACAAATCATTCATATGGAAAAGCCACTGGAAACATCTTGGGTGGGCCCAAAAGTTGGGTGCATTGGAGCTTCAAGGAATCACCAGGGTGTGGCAAATAGTGTGAGTCATGTTGATAGAGTTTCACATATTGTGCCCGCCTCCCAGCTAAGTGGCTCTGTGCAGGGACAGGTTCAAAAAAAGAACAATGGCCTCTGCCAACAATTCTGTCTGGAAGGAAGCTGTCCCCCAGGTCTTCCCCTGATGCCAGACACTACAGTTCCCTTTCAAGCTGCTCACCTAATAATGTTGGAGCTCAGAGGGAGTGAGTCTGAGTAAGTCCATGCATGGGTCCTTTAAGAGGAAATGTCTGAGAATCCAGCAGTTTCTGTCTTCCACAACCTAAATTCCCACTGGTTTTTACAGCCAGAAGTTATGGGGACTTATCTTCCTGGCACTGGAACCCTGGGTTGGGGGCCTGTTGTGGGACTGGGACCCCTCACTCCTGAGATATCCCTCCCAACTTTTATCCACCACATGTGGGTGTGGGACCAGCCTGTTCTGCATCTCTGACCCTCCTACCAATCTCGATGTGGTTTCTTCTTTAATTCTATAGTTGTAGGACTTCTATTCAGCTTGATTTCTGGTGGTTCTGAATGATGGTGGTTCTGTAGTTTAGTTGTAATGTTGATGTGGTTATGGGAGGAGACGAGCTGTGTTTACCTAGGCTTCCATCTTTGCTTTCTCCTGTTGATAGATTTTGAAGGCACAGCCAAAAGGATTTTCTAAAGGATTGGAAAAAGGCTGTGTGAAAGAAAGTAGTTAAGGAGGACTATAGATATTAGGCCAGATTTTTGGAAGGAAGGCATAATGGACAGCTGAGGCAGGGAAGGTGGTGGAAGTAGCAGGTTTGAGGTTGGCGGTGTGTTAACTCTGAGGGGTCTATTCAGCATTTTGGGGGAAAGGTGGAATTGGAGCCTGAATATATAACAAGTTCAGGGAGAGGTGTGGAACAAACTTGAAAGGCATTAGCATATGGGTAATACTTAACACTCAGCTTGACTGGTATCACTAAGGGAGTGATGAAGGTAGAGAAGAGGGGTTGGGCCAGGAAAGAAGTCTGCGAAAGAGAGGCCAAGTAAAGAAAGAATTTTGAGAATATGGGAATGGTCAACTAGGTAAAATCATGTTGGGCATTTAGGTTAGAGGGAATTGTCTATTGAGTTTGACTCAGGCATCATGGGCGGGGACAGGAAGTATGAAGGCAGAGGCTGGGGTAGTGCTGGAGATCATGATATAAAAGCAGACTCTTCTTTCCTCCCCCAGGAACACTTCATCAAGGTCCTGGAACTGATATCCACCATCTGGGACTCAGACCTGCATGTTGCAGGCCTCAGACTCCTCAACAACCTTCCACTGCCTGACTTTGTGCACCCACAGTTGCGACGGGTGATGCCTGCCTTGATGGAGATTCTTCAGTCAGACTATATCCTGGCACAGGTGCCTCAAGACCATGTCCCAGGCCCTGCCCTCCTGACCAGCCCTGGCACAGTATCTAGAGGGAGGAGGCTCAGACTCACCTGCCTTCTCGTGCTTTACTATTTCCTTTACTTAGGTACAAGCCATAAGACTGCTGAGCTACCTGGCACAGAAAAATGACCTTCTCTATGATATTCTCAACTGCCAGGTGAGAAAGGAATTGATGAAGGGCTGATGGACACCAACTCAGATACTGGGGAAGGAAGAATTGTGCATTCTCCAGACAGACTTAGCCCTGACAAGATTGTCTTGTTCCTTTCCCTGACTCTGCACTAGATACATTGAAAACCACTCTCTCTTCTGTTATCCCAGTAGAATCAGAATCAATTCTGTTGGGCCCTGGCTGGTGTGGCTCAGTGGACTGAGTGCTGGCCTGCAAACCAAGGGGTTGCTGGTGTGATTCCCAGTCAGGGCACATGCCTTGGTTGCGGGCTAGGTCCCTGGTGGCGGGGAGGCATGTGAGAGGCAACCATGCATTGCTATTTGTCTCCCTCTCTTCATCCCTTCCTTCCCCTCTCTCTAAAAATAAATTTTAAAAGAAGAATTTTGTTGGGAGGGGGATCTTCTTTGAAAGACTTTCTAAACTCAGAGAATCAGGAACACAGGTGACAAAAGTTAATGTAGTTATTTTAACATCAGGGAAAAGTTACTAATAACAAAAAACATTATTAGGGATAGATAAGGTCACTACATAATAATTGATCTTTCAGAAGGATAAATCAACTCTAAACTTATATGAACCTGATACTATAATCTCAAAATATAGATGGCAAAACTTGATAGAATTATAAGGATTTTTTTCTTTTTTTTTCACATTTTATTGAGGTGTAATTAACAGATAATATCATAAGATATTTAAAGTATACATTGCAGTGATCTGATATATGTGTACATTGTGAAGGATTCCCGCCATCTAGTCAATTGCCATACCCATCACCTCACATCTTTATTTTGGGATGGTGAGAACATTTAAGTTCTAGTCTCTTAGCAAATTTCATTTATATAATACAGTGTTATCCACTAGAGTCACCATGTTTTACATTAAATATATCTCCTGCCCCCAACCCCTGGCAACCATTTTTCTCTGTTTCTATCAGTTTGACTTTTCTTTCTTTTAAATTCCACATAAAAATAAAAGTGATACCAGGTAGTATTTGTCTTTCCCTGTCTGGCTTATCTCACTTAACATAATGTCTTCAAGTTCCATCCATGTTGTTACAAATGGCAGGATTTCCTTCTTTCTCACAGGTGAATAATTATAAAGAAAAATGGACATGTCCACTACTTCAGTGGAAGATTTGAAAGATTTTAGCTACTCTTCCAGCAATTAATAGATAAAAACTTAAAACTAGTTAAGGGTATACTTACTGGTAATAATACAAATAAGCTTGAGCCATTAGACATACCCAGAACATTCTATAATTGGTAAATGCACATTCCCCTCAAACACACAAAATATTTATCAAAATTAACCACACATTAAAGTTTGTCATAACATATCTCCTAGAATCAATCTTATTACCAAATTACTCATGTTTTATGACCACAACCTAGTTATGCTAGAGAATGATAATAAAAAGAAAATCTAAAAACATCCCATACAGTTGAATCTGAAACTTAAGTATATTGGGGAGTTATGGGAATAGGAAGATGAAGGGAGAACCCTGGGGCTTGCCTTGGATTTCGTTCCCATTCTCACTCCATCCCCATCACAGGTGCACTCCACCTTCCTGAACCTGTTCCAGGCCACACAGCCGGGGAGTCTGCTGTTCGAAGTACTGGTGTTTGCGGAGCGGCTGAGTGAGGGCCGGAACACACCGCACTACCGCGCGGTGAAATGGCATTACAACGAGCAGTCTCTGCACGAAGCCCTCTTCGGGGACGAGTCACGACTGGCAGACCGGCTGCTCGCCCTGGTCATCCACCCAGAGGAGGAGGTTCAGATCCAGGCCTGCAAGGTCATAGTCAGCCTGCAGTGCCCCCAGGACATGCGCGTGCGGCCCTCCTCCTGCCGGACCAGTCATTCCTACTTTAATAATGGGGAATAAAATTAAGGAGAGCCAATAAATGAGTGTGGGAGAGGATCCTGAGGAGCAGTGTCTGTTCAGGCCTTCCAGGGCTGGGGAGAGATTTCATCCAGCATAACCCCTGTGCTAGAGCATGGGAAGGCTGGGCACACCGCCCAAAACACACCCCCATGTCCCTGTGTAGGGGACAGACTCCCTTCTTTTGCTGCCGCCCATTCAAGTTGCAATGTGAAGCCAAGCCTTTCAGGTAGCTTCAGGGAGAAGGCAAGTTTAGGGACTGAGGCCAAAGGTAATCAACAAAAGATAGTGTAACATTGGATTACTCAGAATGGGTTAGGCTATGCCTCAGTAACAAATGACTTCCAAATTTTAGCAGCTTAAAAGTGATCAAGGTTATTTCTTATGCACACTATGTGTCCGTTGGGTATGTCTGGGGGTGGAAGAAAGGCAAGCATCTGTCTCACATCGTCTTCTCCCAGGGACCCAGGCTGAGGGTGGCTCCCCACTGTGTTTCTGCATCTCCTAGAGAAGCAAAGGAAATGTGGCAGTGGTCACTGGGTCTTCAAAGTTCCACTGGGAGTGATGCTCACCACTTGTGCTCACATTTCACTGGCCAAAGGAGAGAGGGGAGATCAGTCTTACCATGTGTGCAAAGGAGAATTGAAAACCTTTGGTGACAGCATTAATAACAGAGGACTACAGGTATATTGGGGAAGAGTAAGAGCTCTGGAGTCAGACTCTCAGGTTCAAATCCCAGCTCTGTCACTAGCTGTGTGACCTTGGGCAAGCCATTTATCCTACTGGAGCCTCAGTCCCCTCACCTGTAAAGGTGACTATAACCTCTTTTCTCAGCCACTGCAGAGTTGTGCAGAGGCAGAGACTTGGGTGTGTTCAAGATTCTGCTCCACCTGTAACCCACCGCCATGGCCCAGGAAGGCATTGCTGCTGGAGGAGTAATGTGCACTCACACTGCTTTACAAGAGGTGCTGAAGACCGCCTCCTCCACAATGCGTAGCATGTGGAATTTGCAAAGCTGCCAAAGCCTTAGACAAGTGCCAGTCCCACCTTTGTGTGCTTTCATCCAACTGTCATGAGCCTAAATATATCAAGTTGGTGGAGGCCCTTTTGCTGAACACCAAGTCCACCTAATTCAGTTTAATGACAACAAGAAGCCAGGGGCAGGGGGAGACCTCTGTAGAATCAGCAGAGAGGGAAACCCCACGGAGTGGTTGTCTATACTGTGTGGTGGCAAAGAGACTCAGGCCAAGGGTGTCATCGAGGAGTACTCCAAATGGAAGAAATAAACAAATAAACTAGGCCTTTGTTTCTCAAAAACAAAAAAACAAAAACAAAGGAAAACAACCCTGTAATAGTCCTTCTCCCATGAGTCTCTCTGGAGGATTCTGTGGAGATTATCTGAGTTAAGGAACATAAGTCATGATGCTCTGCTTGAAGAGGGTATTCATCAAAGACTGGGTCTGAGGAGCTAGCAAAGCACCAATGAGAAAATGAAGGATGAGCAGAGGGAAGGTCCTCGGAGGGCATTGAGCCAATGTTTCTCTAGTGTCTTTGGGTTACAGGCACAAGGGAGTTCGAGGGCCCTCTATGGAGCACCTTGAAATGCAGCTGGAACCAGAGTGATGTGTCATACAAATCCATGCTGTGACATCTCCAGAAACAAGAGGACTGTCAAACCAATATGGTCACCCTTCCTCAGGTTTTCCCACTCACTGCATTTCCCATGCTTCATTCATTGTGTTATCTGTGATCCCAAGCTGTCACACAAACCAACAGCACTAGTAGTGGTTGCGAATGGCTTAAGAAAACATTATGGGAGAAAACCCTAGAATCGGAGCTATTCAAGTCTGCTACTACTTGACTGAGGAGGCGGAACATGTTGGCCCAGTTATAGAACCCCAGCGTTCCTCAGTGGCAGGACTTGAAAACCAGCACATAGTCCAAGGCCAAGTCTGGCATTTCACTGAGGGAAAACAAGCCCAAATAGGAAAAGTGACTTGCTCAAGGTCACATGACTGGTCTGGGGCAGAAATAGGATTGGAACCACTTAGTCTTGGGCTTTTTGCTTTCACAGTCTTTGACCCATGCCCCATGAGAGTGGATCATGCCTTCCATGTCGGAATCTGTGACAGCTGGGAAACACCTCAATGCTGCTGGCTTTCAGGGGCCAGGTTAGGACTGAACTACTTGAGGATATCTGTCCCTGACCTAGGACCTCATCACTTGGGTGGGTGGGGGTGTGGTGGGTGGAGGGTTGTTGATGAGGATGGGCTGATCAGAGAGAGCCAGTTCCTACTAAGGGATGGTCCTTGTCACCATCTCCCAAAGACTAACTTATTACTTCTGCATGGACAGTCCACATCAGATCTGCATCATCAGCCCTCATCTCGCTCCTCCCTGATACTTAGGTACACTGCCATCACCCCATTAGAACTGTCAAAAGCCACCAACACCCTGCCCACTCCTCAACAAGCTCCCTGTGTTCCCATGTCACCAGCTCAGTAGGGGACATCGCCTTCAACTGCTCCTCCTAACCACATCCTACCAGGCATTCTGAGTATCTCTCCTCTACCCATTTCTGCAATTTCCACTGCTGCTTCCCTGTTCCCTACATCAGGACTCTTGGGTAGTCCTTTTCCTACTTCCGCTCTCCATCCCCTCCAGCCTTGCACACTCCAGGATACTCTTAGAACCCCACATTGCATCATCCTCAAAACCCTTCAGGGGTTCCCCAGTGCCACAGTGAACCTTTTCTCAGCCCCAAAGCTAAGTCACATGACCTATAAGGACAAGTATAAATGTACTTATATCCAAAACAGGTTGAGTTTTGTTCTCAGAGATGTGGTCATGGCATCCCTTTTATCATGTAGCCACAAATGTAGCTTTGCATTCAAGGTCCTCCACAATCTGGTCATCTTGCCTGCTACCAGCCTAGCATGTCAGGTCTGTCTCTAGCCACACTGGAGCGAACTAGCCTTGTTTCAGAGTTTTTGATACAAACTTCTCCCTGCCAACAATGCCCTTCTCTCTCTTTTGCACCGGGCTGCTCCTCAGCCATCTCCTGCAGCCGAGAGACTTCTTAAGCAATGTCAGCCTTTACCACCTCTCAAGTGAATCTCTCATTTGGCATTTGGCAAATTAAAGCTCGAATCTTATCAAATTTGTTCATTTTGCAGTGAGTCATATCTGACTGCTTCAAAGCCTTGCAGGCAGAGCCTGCTCTGGGTTGGCACATGACAACAACTGGCTGGCAGTAATGATAGGAGAGTTGGCAGTGGGCGATGAGATGGGGAGGGAGGCAATGGTTCTTTGCTGCTGTGTCCCAAATTATGACAAAACTTAGCAGATTGAGCCCAGACAAAAAATACAAAACTGAACCTGTTTGTCACCACTGAACCAATATTGCAAGAAATGTTAGAGACTTCTTTAAGAAGAATTTTTAAAATATAAATAAGAAAATATTGCCAAGAAAAAATTTTCATCGACAAAGGCAAACATTATAAAAAGGAGTAGATCAACCAACACTGAAGCTAGTATTAGTACAAAGGTTAAGAGGCAAAAGTAGAAAGATTATGTGTAATTACAACAGTAAATTAAGGGATACACACTAACACACACACACACAAAAGAAGTAAAAAATTATGACAAAAATATAAATGTGGAGGGGGTGAGTAAAAATGGTAGTGATTTTTGAATGTGTTTGAAATTCAGTGATTGTGAAAACATGGTAACCAAAAATCTACAAAAAATATACAAGAAATAACGAGTACGGAATCTAAACACAACACTGCAGAAAGTCAACATACAGGAGAAGAGAGTAACAGGATAAGAAAGGAACAGAGAACTACAAAATCAATCAGAGGACAATAAACAAAATGGCAATAATGAACAGACCTATCAATAATTACTTTAAATGTAAATGGGCTAAATGCTCCAATCAAAAGACAAATGGGTAAAGAAAATGTGGTACATATATACAATGGAATATTACTTAGCCATAAAAAAGAATGAAATCTTACCATTTGTGACAACATGAATGAACCTAGAGGATATTACATTAAGTGAAATAAATCAGACAGAGATAGACAAATATCATATGATTTCACTTATATGTGGAATCTGAAAAACAAAGAAATGAACAAACAAAACAGAAACAAACTCAGATGCAGAGAACAAACTGACGGTTGCCAGATGGAAGGGGGCTGAGAGGCTGGGTGAAAAAGGGGAAGAGATTAAGAACTACAAACTGGTAGTTACAAAGTAGTCACAGGGATGTAAAGTACAGTATAGGGAATACTATCAATAATATTATAAAAACTGTATATGAGAAAAACTATATATAGTGTTAGGTGGGTACAAGTCTTATTGAGGGTTCACTTTGTAAGTTATGTAAAAATCTAACCACTATGCTGTATACCGGAAACTAATATAATACTGAACATCAACTGTAATTGAAAAAAACTTTAAAAAAACTTAGTATATCAACTTGGGCCCAATGAAGAGAAAGAAACTGCACAGTCATTTGAACAGGGAAATTCTACAACAGGGGGTTGGAGTAACAAAGAACTGGTTGGTAAGAAGTATGTGAGTAACAGGCATGGGAGCAGCCCCTGCCTCCAGGACTGAGTCTAAGGGTAGGGTCCCCAAAGACAAGACAGCACCCCACCCCGCCAAGGCTCAAATGCAGACCTTGTTCAGGAGAACACAGCCTGTGGCTCACCAGGTGGCAGAAAAGTCACCGTGGTGCCATGCAAGTGGAACTTGCTGGAAATGTGCCCTTGAGGATGCCAGGGAAAGCGCCCTGTGGGGAGGTGTCATTACAGAGGCACTCCACTCCAAGACTGTGTGGAAGCAGGGAAGCGGCCACCAGCTGGGGGCTGCTGGCCTCCGCGTACTGCCGGAGCCCGGTGACAAAGATCCTGAGTGCTGCCGCAGTCTCGTGCTGGAGAAGCCACGTGCACAGCACGTACTGGGGGCTGGAGAAGCTGCAAAAGCTGCAGGAGGTGGAGGCACTTTGCTTATATTATGCCCTAGGGGGCAGTGCCAGACAATCGACAAGCCACTGGGAGCTGCTGGCCACTCCAGGAACTGGGCACTGGCAAGGCTGTTTGTCCGGCTGGAGCTGGCCAATAAGTGCACTACAACCATGAAGCAAAAACCTTTTCATCTTGCAATATCCCCCCAGCTCCCTCTCTTTTAGCAATATAAAACATCAATAAGCATTTGTTATCTTTCACAGGAATTCAGGAGCTTCGTGGCTGGGTGGTTCTGATTCAGTCCAGCTGCGGCTACCATCATGCCTTCAGCCACGGCTGCATCATCTGAAGTCTTGACTGGGGCTGGCGGAGCCATTTCCAAGATGACTCACTTATGTGCCTGGCAAGTTGGTGCTGGCTATTGGCAGGAGGCCTCAGTTTCTCTACATATGGGTGTCTCCACAAGGATGTCTGACAGTCCTCATGACTTAGCAGCTGTCTTCCCCTAGGGTGAATCATCCAAGAGAGATCAGGGCAAAAGCTGCGATGCCTTTTCTGACATAACTTCGGAAATCATACATTATCCCTCCACCACATTCTATTCATTAGAAGAGACTCTCCAGAGATGAGAGGAGAGAGAAGGAAGAGTTTGAGGGGTGGAAAACCAGTTGAATTTGACCAAAAGGGAAATGAATCGATTTTTCTTTGATAGGATTCTGGTAGGGGCTGGGGTACTGGTAGATGGTACTGGGCCATCCAGGCTGCTAATTACTCTGATAACTGATCTCCTGAAGAAGCTGTGTGAGAGTCAGGCCATGCAAGCCCCACCAGATGGCTTCCAGCAGGACCGCAAACCACACACATGCATGCATACACACACTCACGGCATAGACTGCTAGGCTATGGCCCATGCCTGAATTTTGTCTGGGCACATGGCTGCCCAGAATAGACACTACATTTCCCAGCTTCTCTTGCAGCTAGGAATGGCCATATAACCATGGCTGGCCAATGGAATGGAAGAGTCCTTAAGGGGAGGGGTCAGGCTCCTTCTTCCCCCATCCTCCATTCCAGTGCCTGAAATACAAACAGGGTAAGAAATCTTGGACTATGCTTATGAAGACAATACGTGTAAATGCCAGAGCAACAAAATTAGAGCGCCCTGGACCGCTGAAGCTGTGGAGCTACCATACAGCCCTGGACTGTGTATACTTAGAACGTTACATGAAAGAGAAATAAACTATCTTACATCAAGTCATTTATTCTGTGGTTTCTTTTACTGCAGCTAAGTCTATCTGTAGATCCTACAGCCTTGTCTTAGTAAATGAGATTCCACCATTAGTGATTCATTTGTTTTATAATTTATTTATCGTACAAATAGTATTTATTGAGCTTTGAGTGCTCTTGTTATATCCTCTTACATAAGAGCTGGTAGGTTAGCACAGAACTGGGTACCAGGAAGGGGAAGGAATCTGGTCCATCAAAAGACTCAGAAAGGGGAGGCGAGTTCATCTAAAAGGCCACCCTTCCAGAAACACCTCTTGCCTTGGTTTCCACAAATGGCAGTTATCATCTTCTGTCATTGAAGTAACTGCTTCTAGGAAGGGAGGCTGTGATGACCATAGAAGTCTCAAAGGGGATGAGGAAGTTCAAGTTACCAGCGACTGAAAGAGGACACATCTCTGTATCAGCACTTCCTGGTCCACAAGCATCTGGTCAGTGAGGCTGATGATGGCACAGGGCAGGGGGAGCATTCTCCCTGGGTTGTTGTTAGAAGGAAGTGACAAAGGAGTGGGTGAGTGAAAGCTCGCCTTCCAGAGAGTGTGCAGGGCAGTCTGCGATGCAGCGTGGTTGGTAAGGGAGAAGGTGCCCGAGCTTGGGACTTCCCCAGCAAATTCCCACAGGCAGGAAAAAGCCCTGACCAGTGGAAATGCAATTAAAAAGAAAAAAACACAACATGTTAAATATACAAGATTGAACTAAGAAGCATGGGTTGGCATTCAAAGAGCTTTCAGACAGGAGGTGGAAAGCTCCCTTCACCCCATCCAGGTAACCCAAGCTACCTCCAGACATTTGTCCCTGTGGTGGCTGCTGTGGATGGCTTGTTCAGCTTCTGTTCCACCTCCCCCCAGGGGAGCTTTTCTGAACAGCAGGGCAGGAAGCTGAACACTAGGCCATGGCACGGAGGGTTCCAGATGTGGTTTAGATATTGCTGGTCACAGGTGCTGCCGAAGACCTAACCTGAATGGAGTTTTTTGTGTGTGTGGGATGCAGCCTTTTTTTGGGCCAGGGCCGACATAACAGACACAGGCAATAATTTTCGATGACAGCCTTCTGACCCTGAGATCGCAGCTGAGGTGTAGTCTGGGAGCCGACAGTTGCAGTGATTCCACTGTCCTGACGGCAGCAGAGGCAGTAGCTTCCCCAGCAGCTCAGTTCTGCAGTGATGTTGGGGTTTCATCCTTGGAGGGTCCGTGTGATTCCCACTCCTTCAGCCCTTCCAGTGACTTTGTAAGTCCCCAGTTATCTGGATTACATCCCTTTCTGCTTCAAATAGATTCAGTGGGTCCTACTATCTGCAACCGACCCCTGATGACAAAGTGCCTGACATACAGCAGGTGTCATTAAATGCTCGTTGAATGAATGGGTGGGCACTGGAGACTGCCAAGATGTCTAGAGTGACTTGGGCAGTCAAAACAGTTGGGCTCGCCCTGACTGGTGTGGCTCAGTCCGTTGGGCGTCATCCCACAAAGTGAAAGGTCACCAATTCTACTCCTGGTCAGGGCACATGCCTGGGTTTCGGGTTTGGTCCCAGGTCGAGGCATGTAAGAGAAGCCACTGATGTTTCTCTTCCTCCCTTCTTCACTATCTGAAAACAAATAAATAAAATCTTTTTTTAAAAGGATGTAATTGCAGAATAAAGAATCATTCTTTAAGTTAAATACATTTACCTTTGACCCAAACCCTGACATTACCCTTATTTTTTCATTTTGCGGTAGACCAGTGGACCACTGTAGACCACTGTTGTGGAAAGCACCAGAGAGACACCGCAGAGTGTTGGGGCAGGGAAGGTGAGTAGACCGGGAATGAGAACAGGAGGAGGCAGAGGTCTTCCAGTGAGGGGGTCCCTGCCCTGAACCGCCCCCATTCTCCTCATACAAGACTAGTGTGGCCAGATCTGGGCCAAACCAACAGGCAGAGCTGTGGCCACACTCAGAGGTCAGGTGGCTCAGTGACCACCACACTGGCCCTGGAGACCCTGGTGACCTGGCTCCCACCCCCTCCCAGTGCAGAGTGTCCTGGGCTCATGCTCATGTCCAGCGCACTTGGGAGACAGGACACTGGTAAAGGACAAAGAGCACAGGACTCTGAGTCAGGAGCCCAAGGTATATGCCTGGCTCCTCCGAGTCACTTGGGGAAGTTCCTTCCTTCTCTGGGCCTCAGTTTCCTCATCTTACAATGAAGATTCTGAACCAGTCTTGAGGAAAACTGAAGCTGTCAAAAATAATTTTTGAAAGCCACACACAAAGTATTCTGCATAGAATTTCAAGGGCTCCACCACCTCATCAGGGCCTTCCATAAACTTTCCAGGAGTCCCTGGACCCCAGATCAAGGACCCCAACCTGCCAATCGGGACACAGCTGCTGGCCTTTGCCTCCAAATCTTCCCCTTTACTGAGCGTCGACAATACTTTCCAATCACCTAACACAATGGCAGGGCCAACTAGCTGAGGGAAGGTGTAACCCTGTGGGCAGAATCGTTAGCCCCCAGGGCTCCTCGCAGGTTCACAGCAGAGCTGTAAGACACAATGAACTTCATGGATGACTAACTAGGTGACCAAACAGCAGGCCCCTGGTCTGGAGTGAGTTTCAGACTGTGACCACGGCAGGGAAAGCACACGGGGCTGACAGGAGGCCCTTTATGGGGGACAAGGCCTTCTGGCCCCCCAAGGCAGTGCAAGGGAGTGGGAAGAACGTAGGCTCAGCAGCTAGAATGCCCTGAGGTTTACACTTGGCTCTGTGACACGGTTGTGCCATTTGGACATGTTATCCTACCTTGACCCTTTGGGTTCTTCATCTATTACATGGAGATACGGGTGATGCAGCAGAAATGGTAGGATATACTGAATATTCCCAGATTCCCTTTATGTCCCAGCCTCCCTTGCAGAAGGGTGAGGTTGTGTGACTGGTTTCTGCTGACAGTCTGTGAGTGGCAGAGTCTCTGCCAGGCCTTTTAAGGCTTAAATGCCATGGCTGAGGCATTTAAGTGACCATGTGTTTCCTCCGTCTCTCTCTTCCATCTTCCACAATGACCCCAGAGGCCAGTGTTCCAGGTGGTGTGGCTGCAAGGTGGACCACAGGCCGTTTGTCCCACACGAGGCTCTGCCTGAGTGGCAAATGAAGCATTGCTGTGCCAAGCCAGTGAAACTTCAGGAGTTCTCTCGGTTGTGAAAGCTAGTGTTAATTACCTTGACTAATACAAGGAGGGCTAATCAAGATAACGGACACAAAACCTTCTGAGACCTCGCTGGTCTCACTGGTGGCTCAGTGGTTGGAGCATTGTCCCAGGTTCATCCCTGGTCCGGGCAGGGGTGCGTGCAGCCCCTGGTATGGGCGGCACAGATCCCAAATCTGGGTGTAAACGCAGGCAACTGATGGGTGCTTCACTTGCATGGATGTTTTCTATCTCTCTTCCTTTCTCTCTAAAAACAAACAAACAAACAAATGAAAATGTCCTCAGGTGAGAATAAAACAACAACAACAACAACAACAAAAATCCAGCCAAACAAACAAAAAACAGCCTTCTTAGTACAATGGGGGCTGTTTTCTTAGAGAAAAGACCTAAGCCGCCATATTAGTCTGCTCAGCTGCCATAACCAAATACCAGAGACCAGGTGGCTTAAATGACAGAAATTTATTTCTCACACTTCTGGAGAAGTCCAAGATGAGGGTGTCAGCAGTGTTGGGTTTTGGTGAGAGCTCTTTCTGGCTTGCAGACAGCTGCCTTCTCCCTGTGTCCTCACAGGGCAGAGAGAGAGACAACGCTTCCCAAAGGCCCATCTCCAAATACCATCACATGTGGATTTGCGGGGACACAATTCACTCGATAGCACCCCCATCCACACATGGCCCTCAGATCTTTTCTTAAGAGCACATTTTTAAATGCAGAAGCAGGCAAGGGTGGGGTGAGGTGGGAGTTTCATCCAGGGGAAGCCCTGAGGAAGGCCTGCCTCCCCCACTTCCAGTGATTGCTGCAGGCCTTCTCCCTTCATCCTCCTCTTCCTTCTGAGTTTTCCTCTCTCCTCCCCTCCATCTTGACCCCGCACTTCACAGCTACATCCTTAGACAAGCAATCCACTCACAGGGGCTGGAAGAGGCATCTTGTCTCACCTCCTCATTCCTACAGATGACAAGACTGGGCCTGGAAAGGGCATGAGAAGCACCGGAGGTCAGGCTGGTTTCTCCAAACGGTGAGGGGTGGGGGGCAATTTGGTGCAGTCCCCAGATGGAGAGTCGGAATATCAAGAAGACAGCTATTTTCATTTCAGTATGTAAGTTTTGCATAAGTTTTCAAAATAAAGTTTTTTATTTTACAGTTTTATGTTTTTGTTTGGAAGTATTGTATAATATGTGTTGAGTCCTCTGGGGTCCCTTAAATCTATAAAATCCGACCTGTCCAAGGCTTTGTTACAGAGCAACAGAAGGTCCATTATTGTCCGCCGCCTTATGGAAAGATGCCTCTCAAAGCCAGAGATTTGTGAAAAGGAAAGGAAATGTTTATTTAATGCCACACAGAGTTAAAGTAGCAACTTAACATCTTCATTAAAATATCAAAGTCCTTTAGGATACCCACAGACGCCCACAGTGCCTCCTATCTCCCTCTGCCCTAATTCAGGGTACCGTAATTGCAAGGAAGAGAAGCACACGTCCGGGATCCAGGCTCTTGACACCGTCAGCTGTGTCGTCGTCCAGTCAGGATCTCTAATTAATCCCAAACCATGTGACACCTTCTCATGGCCTACTGGCAAGAGTTCTTTCACCCTTCTTCCAGGCAGTCTCTCTTGCTCCCAGGCCACGCAGCCAAAGGGAGCACCCCAAAGCTGCGTGGTCCTTCTTCTACCAAAGCTGTGGGGAAGGGGTCCCCACTCTGGCAAAGCCACGTGGCTCTCCCTCTTCACCAAAGCTGCAGGGGTCTGCATTCTGGTGAAACCTTGTGGAATCTCCTCCCTCTGGCAAAGCTGCAAGAGGGTCTCCACTCGGGCAAAGCCAAATGGCAATTCTCTGCTGAAGCCACATGGTGATTTTCCCTCACAGGGCTGTGAGGGTCGTAACTCTCGTGAAAGCGTGTGGATTGTCAATGGCTGCCGCGTCTCCGTTTAAATCCCCGCACCAAATCTCTTCTGTACCCCCATTTCCGACTCCTCCTACAATCAGTTACACCTGCCAGCATTCCCGTATATTCCAAGTTTTGGGGGATGCCATCATGAGTCTGGGCAGGTGTGTCCCCATTTTCTGGAGCCAATCTTCTTCAAGCTCCCACACAGGCACTGTAAGTAGGGTTCCTCCCTCAGTCACGTTTTGGGGGGAGTCCTTTCCATCCCCCTGGCTCAGAGCATGGCCACAGCTATTTAACACATCTAAGCTACCAGCCAAAGGCTGTAGATATGTTAAATGACCATGCCATGGATTAGCAGCTCTGCATGTCCCTGCTTCATGTGTCCCTTCCCCCAACTCATACCTGTGGGGGAAGGGGTGAGGACATCTTACATGTCCCTCTAATTCCTGGACACCCTGAGCTCTGGGCCCCACTCCAAATCCCCACCTCTGGGGTCCCCCTCCTGGCTGCACCCTGCCTTAGCTTGAATAAAGGTCTCAGGGGGGCACCTTGTTCCACCCCTTCCCTTAGCCCTAGAAAGGGCTGCCGCCCAGTTTTTCCCTCCCTGTTAGGCAACCTGTGACCATTAACTTCCTCAGTCCCCACCTCCAGCCGGGGGCACTGGGTCACAAGTCAGGCAAGGAGGTTTGTCCGGAGCCCCGTGTGCCCCACCAGACCGCTGCAGTCCCAGGCCATGGCCACAACCTTCGCAGTCTTTGCCGGGGTCCTGCTCCCCTGCTGGGGTGCCTTCCCGCAGTTTAAAAGGGGGCTGATGAAGGTGAGTCAAAGAGCATTTCGAACCTTCCGCCGTATGGAGGGCGGTGGCCGAGGCATCGCAGTCTAGCCAGAAGACACCGGTTGGGTCTGGAGAGAGAAGTGGCGGCGGGGTGGGAACCACCCCAGATTGGGGATTTGTTTCCAGGCTGGAAGCCTGATGTTTCCCTACATACGTCAAAGTCCTTCTTCACCTCCCTGGTGGCTCTGCAGGTAAAAAAAAAAAAAAAAAAAAAAATTGGCCCTATGACCGGCACTATTTCCCTCCCTCCCCCACCTAGCACCGCCCACTCCAGAGACTCAGCCCTGCGCCCCCAATCATACCTGCTCTATTTCCTCCCCCTCCCCCCACTTCTAGGCACAATGATTCTTTCTTCTCTTTTCCAACTTTCTTCCCCCATCCCTATCCCGCCAGACTTTCAGCCCACACTCCTATTAAAAATGTGCCCCCCTAGCACAGCCCACCCTTTGGGATCCACAGAAATGAGGGTCCCCTGGGAAAGGAGAAGCAGAGGGAAAACGCTAAATCTCCGCTGTTTCTCTCCCCCCAACCCCCGACAGTGCTGCGGGAGGAGGGGGGAGGGGCGCGTGCATGGGGGTGAGACTTGGGGCTGGCCACCTCAGGCTGCTCTTCTTGGCCCCCTGGGACCTTGGCAATGCCAAGATGCTCCCCCCACCCGCCCACGCCACCAGAGAGCGGGTGACTCAAAGGCTGTCCCCACAGATGAACGGGGCTCGGTGCTCCCACCACTCTGAGTGCTTCAGTGACTGCTGCCTCATGAACTTGGACTACGGTGGCACCTTCTGTGCCCCCAAGGCCAGAAGGGCCATGGTGTGCTTGCCTCAGGTGAGACTCTGGGGTGGGGCAACCCCTTCTGGCAAGTGGGGTGGGAAAAGTTGAAAAAAAAAAAAACCATATGGCTACAACTGCTTTTCCACCCTCTGCTTGGAGTGCCCTTCCCCCTTCTCCGCCTGGCAAACTCCTACTCATCCTGCAATACCAGATGCTCCCTCTGACAAGCCTTCTCTCCTTGGAATTCCCACACCCTTTGCCCCATCCTCAGAAGAGCATGGGTCTCCTTGATTGGCCATGCCTTCTGTCTGTGTCTGCCACTGCTTGGAGCTCTTCATGGGAGGATTGCAGCCTATTCATCTTTGAACCTCCTACCCCTCAGCTTAGTGCCTGCACATGGCAGGTGCTCAACAAATATTTGTTGAATGAATGAATGCATGAATATCTCTACCCTAACAGTACTGAGCCAAAGTAGGTAGGAAAACACCTCCATAGCAATTCCCCCTCCCTGCCGTAAGGACCTCACTTCTAGAGAGGAGCAAGGCACTGGGGTGGCAGGACCACAGCTGTGGAGTTAAACCTGAGTGTAAATCCTGGCTTTTCCATCCCCTGTCTGTGTGACCTCAGGCTGGTCACTTCTGTTCTCTGATCCTTAGTCTCCTCATCTGTAAAATGGGGCCCAAGTGCCTACCCCCAGGTTGTTGGGAGGAACGTGTGATCCTGGCAACACCGGCAGCACTCAGCCGAGCCTGCTTTTATTGGCTGGTGGAAATGCAGGGAGCAGAATGTTCCTGCTTGGTCTTCTGTCATCTGAACCTGGGCCTGCACCTTTGCAGGGAGGACACACTTGGCTCCCATGTCCCATCTGGGGAGCTGCCAGTAACCTTAGGAGCCAGCCAGGCCCCTGTCTTGGCCTGATTCTCCAGAAAAGTGGCAGGAGGGTCTTTTCATTGTGGGCACTTGATCTAACTTATTTTATTTAATCTCATAATAACCCTAGGAGGTGGGTTCCTGTTATTTACCCCATTTGACAGATGAGGAAACTGAGACAGAGAGGCTCATCAAGTCGCCTAGGGTCATGAAGTTGGAAGCTGTAGGGCTGACAGAGCTGGGGTTTGCCTCGCCATCACTTGTGCTCTTGCTCCTGCTCCCCCAGAAGGTTAAACTCCCTTCCTCCCCTGCACCTTGGTGACCCCTGACTCTCATGCTCACTTCCCACAGACCAAGGGAGCCACCAACATCATATGTCCCTGCCAGCTGGGCTTGGCTTGCGTATCCAAGGACCTGAACTGTCCCCGCCGGTGCCATTTGATTTAGAGGAGGATGAGGGCTCTTCACTGCCATCCTCCCTCCCTCCCCTGGGGCCAGGGGCCTTGGGAGTCCTCATCTTGTTCAAAATCCAGCTCCTGAAACATTAAAGTCACTCTCTGGCTCTGGCCTCTGTCTGCATTTCCCGGGAAAAGGAACCTGGTACAGACTGTTTCATTAGCACAGGTGGGATGGAGGGGCAATGGTGGGTGAATGGGGAGCCTGGAGGCGTGAAAGAGCTTCCCATGGGGTTTGGCTTTGTCTGCAGGCATAGTGGCCTCAGGCCAGTACTACAGGAAGGGAACTGGGTAGGGGTGTGGGTGAGAGGAGGCTGGTCCAGGAAGGGCCAAGTCGTGGGATGAAGGGCTGTGTGGGAGGGGCACGGTTGAGGAATGTGCCCGGGGAGTATATGTTGAGGTGCCCATGGACGGGTGTGTGGTAGGAGGGACAGAGTGGGAGTATGTGGATATTTTGCTAGGGAGCAAAGGGTGGAGGTCATAGGGAGAGCTTTATGAGAACGTATGTGAAGTGTAAGTGCAGAAATGAAGGACAAGTGCCTGAGGTTGGAGAGGGGCCTGGTGCATTGACATCTCCACTCCCTCTGACATTTCCTTTTATGGATAAAGAAACTGAGGCTCAGAGAGCTACATGTGCAAGGCTGCATCACGGGGGTATCAGTGAGAATTCTTTCTGCTGCAAGTATAAAAAAAATGCAAGGGACTTGACTCGAAGTTCCAACAAACCAGCAGCAGCATTTGCTGCAGCCCCGTCTTCAGCTTCACAATGTTTCCACTGGGCAAAAACACGCTAGTCATCTCCCAGTTTGAAGCATTCAGCAAATAATGGCAAGGTGGGTCCACCAGAAACGGGCAGCTCATTTCCATGACGAATATGGTAGCACTGTATTGGCTAGCGGATCCCTTCCTGTGGTGCTGCACTGACACACAGCAACACCCACTGGGGTGGAATGGGGCCAGGCCCTGCTGGCAGAGCACCCAAAGGAGTGAAGAGATCAGTGATCATCCCGGCTGGTGTCATAATGAATTGTCTTAAAACCAACTCATAATTGATGCCAAGTGAAAGCATTATGTACCCATTAAAATATGGCATGATTGAAGAAATAGAGTCATTTGAAACCTTAAAAAAAAAAAACCAAGTTGGTCCAAATGATGAGGAAATTCATTGGTGGTCAGAACTAGACATCCAGAGGCAGGGCAGGCCTTGTAACTAAATGCAGGCCTGGCTGCCTGTTGCTGCAAAAGCCAATGCTTGAGAGGCAGGTGCTGATGTAAAGTGGTTTATTTTCAGGTTCTGGCAACCTGGAAGATGGGAGACTCACGTCTCAAAGCCCATCTCCCCCTCTCAGTGCAGGCAGAGGTTTTTATAAGGAGGTAGAGTGGAACAGAACAAAGAGATCAAGGGAGGAGGTTGCAAAGTTCTCTACATGCAGATGAGCACAGTTTATTCTGATAAGGCAGGTGGTGGCCCGGTGCGTCATCCTGATTCAGTCATCCTGGCTCCATGTTTGAAGGCCAGCAAATGTCCCGGAGCTGGGATGCCTGGAAGTCAGAGTTTATATATTTTGAAGTTAGTTCCTAGGATTCTTATACAAACAAGCTACATATTAGTCAGAGTTAGCACTTAGAGAAACAATGTCCAAAGAATGGGGGGATGGGTTACAACTTCCCACTATTACAATTTTTCACTGTTACAGCCTTAGGTCTGGCTGCATCCAGCAGCTTCATGGCCCTCAGGCTGGATTCCTTCCCAATAGCCACTAAGTTCCAGATGTCACTAATAAAAACAGCCAGGGTTTACTAAGAACCTAATATGTCCCAGCCATAGTGCAAAGCACTTTCTAATCGACATTAACTCATTGTTACAACAAGGTGATAGTAGGCACTATAATTATCCTTATTTTACAAATGGGGAGTTAAGGCTCAATAACCCTTCTCAGGGGCTTGCAGTAATGTCTGGGACTGGGATTTGGACCCAGGCTGTCTCGCTCTGGAGGGCAGGCACTTAACCAGAGATCTGCCTCACATATGCATATCGTGCCTTCCAGAGAAAAGAAAGAGCTCTGTCCCAGGATTCTTAACAAACATCCTAAGATTGATTGTGGTTGAAATGCCTAAGTCTGCAAACTCACCCCTGAATCAGTCATTGTGGTGGAATTTACTGATTAGCTTAGCCTGGGTCCTGCATAGGGGTGGAGTCAGCACCTCGAGATAAAAGTAGAAGGGCTTTGGGGCCCCAATGAGGCTCATCTGAGGGCAGAGGGCGTGGGTGTCTCCAGACACACTGATAGGGGCCTCAAGACTTGGAAAATTGTAGCTTAAGGGAAAAGTTGTGAGTCTAGCAAGTAATGTGTATGTTAAAGCTTTTGTTTCAGAAACTACAGATAAGGCCCATCCTGGCTCCTGGGAAACAGCGGCCTCCTGGGGCACTGGCTAGAGATTACGGCCTGGGGACTAGTTGGAGGCATGGGGGTGGGGGGGCTTTGTGTCAATGAGGAGAGAGACACTAACCCTCCCCTTGGGAACAGCTAACTTCCAAGGACAGGAATGTTGCAGCTTCTGAATCTCAAAGCCCTCACTGCACCTTATTTGTCCTCCCCCACCTCCCTTATAAAAGATCTGGCCAGGAAAGAGAAGGGAAGATGGTTTCTTAGGGTATGAACCTGCCATCTTCTTGGATCACTGGCCATCTGAATAAATCGCCCATAAAAGATTCGATTGCTGTCATTGCTTATTGGATTTGGTAGTGACAGGCAGCCCCAACACCGGTGTCTTTTCCGGTTACAACACTAGTGGGGAAGCTCTGCTTCAGGATGTTCTTCTCGTCACATAGTTGAAGATGGCTTATCTCATTATATCTGCTGGTCCCACGTTCCAGTTAGAAAGTGTAAGTTATTAGTATTCCACCGAGGAAATAATGCCAATCAGCCACAAAATGGGCCAATACAGAGCTTTATTGGGGGTTGCGAACCCGGGCAAGGTTCTCTGGTCCACGGGTTGGGGGGCGGAGGAAGTCGCGCCTGAGCCTAAGAGGGGAAAGAATTTTATACATGCGGTTGACATATCATTGGTCAGTCCTCCTTAGGCTCGAATTGCCATGGTTTTTCCCACCGCTCCAGTCACCTTCATCTGACGTCAGCCAGTTTTTCCGCAGGCTTCAGCCCCTGGCGCCATCTTATCTCACCACACACGACCTAACAGAAAGAAGGGGGTAGAAAGATAGCAAATGCTCAAACTTCCTCAAAGGACATGACCAAGAGCAGCTGAATTATTTTCACCTGGGAAAAACTTGGTCACATGACTGCAGATAGCTGCAAGGGAGACTGGAAAACATAGATTTCATCTGGGTGTTCATGTGCCCAGCTAAAACTTGGGGCTCTATTACTAAAAGACAAAGGGAGAATCTATAGTGGGAACAACTTGCGGCCACAAAAGCCTTTATTTTTATTTTAATAAAGCAAGAGAAGCTTGGATGGCACGACCTAGAGCTAATGATGTGACGCAGACACCAGCCAGCAGTGTCCACATCATTATGGATGAAATGAAACATTCACACGGACTACAGAGTCCGGTGAAGGAAAAGAGACAGCATGGCTTTTCTCTCAAGGGGAGCAAAAGCTGCCACCTCCACCAGGACAGCCTTTATTTTGTTTCTGGTCACATTACATGATGTCCTCATTTACTATGCACAGGTTCACTATAGATGATTACCTTTTACAGACAACAAAGAAGCCAATGCCGCTAATCACATCACTGAAGAAGGATATTAGCAAATGCAAAGGGGGAAAGTGGTTGAGCCAGTTACACTGGTCCTTGCAAGGTTTAGCATGGATTTTAGGAAGTTACAATAAGCACTTGCTATCCCAATCCGGGGTGAGGGAGTTTTAGCAAAGGCAAGACTCAAAGTGGCTTCAGTATATTGCAAACTTGATTTCCCACGAGAGAACCCATCTGTGGGTGTGGGTCCTGTGCATCTCCGAGTGGGAGCTGGGCTCACACCACGCAGAAGGGTCTCCCACAATGGTGTCCAGCTAAGCAGCTCTCTTAAAAAAAAAAAAAAAATCCTCACCTAAGAATATGTTCATTGGTTTTAGAGAGAAAGGAACATTGATGTGAGAGAGAAACATCAATCAGCTGCCTGCTGCATACTCCCTGACCGGGGTTAGAACCTGCAACCTAGCCTGCAACCTTTTGGTGTATGGGAAGACGCTGCAACAACCATGCCACCCAGCCAGGGCAGGCAGCTCTCTCTTGAGCTACACTTCTCCTGGTCTGTGCACTCTGGCTTTACCACAGCATTGGGAGTTGGGGGTGGAGGGGAGCACATCACCCACAACTTCCCAGCAAGCCTTGTGGTAAAGCCCACTTGAGTGTTGGAAACGTAGTGGAATTGTTGACAGTCTCAGGAGAGCTGCTAACTACAACCACATCCACAGTCAAATGGAGGCTTCCTTTTCTGCAGGAGGTGAACACGGCAAAAGATTAAAGATTTAAAAAGAAAAAGAAAAATTTAAGATTTTTTTCATGGAGTGATATTTCTCCCCACCCCAAATATTGACATGGTGCCACCCTTAGGCTTAATGATGAAGTTTGTGGCAGGCATGACTCCTCCCCTCCACGTCCCTGGACTAGTGAAG
Source organism: Anoura caudifer (assembly GCA_004027475.1). Lineage (NCBI taxonomy): Eukaryota > Metazoa > Chordata > Mammalia > Chiroptera > Phyllostomidae > Anoura > Anoura caudifer. The sequence goes on along the minus strand of PVKU01001933.1, from coordinate 171,332 downwards.
CACCCTGAATCCAGACTTGAGAAGTGGGAGGGGACAGAGTAGGGAAAAGACAGAAGCACACTGACTCCTCCCAGCCTGGCAGGTCTGGAAGCAGATGTGCCGATCCTTTGCCTGTTTGTCCCTCTCCTGCTCTGCTCTTTATCCCTGGGAACACATTTCCTAGTGAACACACTCCTTCCTCTTCTGGTTTCTAGGACTGTTTGAAGATAGAAGGGGAGGAGATGGGCTACCTTCTTTTTTTTTTTTTTTTTTTCATCCTCACCCGAGGACATGCTCAATTGATTTCAGAGAGAGGGGAAGGGAAGCGGAGAAACATCGATGTGAGAGAGAAACGTTGATCGGTTGCCTGTCACATGCGCTCCAACTGGGGACCAAGCCCACAACTTAGGCATATGCCCTGACCATTTACAGGATGACACTCCAACCAAGTCACACTGGCCAGGGCGTGGGTCTTCTGCTCTAGGTGATGTCACCAATCATCCCCTGGTCTCCTTTAGGATAGCCGCTCCCCTGCAGCCCAGGGGCCTGTCACACAGCCTCATCACACTGTTTCTCCAGCGACAGGGGTATTGGTGTCTTCCTGCTACTGCTACCTCCCTGCTGTCTTGACATCCCGTTTGGTTTCCCAGCTCCTCCATCACCTCTGTGACCACTTCCGTATATCATAATTCTCTCTGTTTCAAGTACCTAGAGTAGTTTCTGTCTTCCTGACTGGACAATGACTGGCAGAAAAGGGAGCCTTCTGAGTGGAAGCAAAGCTGATTCTGGAACACTAGACCCTCCTTAAATGGGCAGGATTCACTTGAAACAATTGTTTTGGAAAAAGAGCTGAGAATGGTAGTGATTTATGCAAAGTCTTATAAATACTTTTACTTTGAAAATCTTTAAAGCCAATAAAGACTGAATATACTAAATAAAAGGTGTGCCAATGATGTTTTGCATTGCATTAAATTGAACGATGGGGGCTGTCCCCTATAACTTCCCATTTGCCATGTCTAAGGAACATTTACTGATTTTGCCTGCCAAAGACTCCTGTTCTCTTAGTAACCCGGAATTTCCTGTAAGGAAACCACCCCCTTCCATTCTCAGTCCATACAGTTGAAGGGCGTTGCATTCACATCAAAAACTGAATCATTTAGATGCAGAGACTGGTTCAGTGGGTAGCCACGAGGCTCCTTCTGTTGCTCTGGCTTTAGGGATAGGTTTGGGGGCACGTGACCCAGTTTATCTAACCAGAGTGAAGCTTAGGATTTGTTCGAGTTGCTGAAAGTAACACTTTCACTAGACTTGAGCATGGGAGAAAGTAGGTCTGTGGCTATTGGCAGCCATCTTATCACCACGTGGACTCAGAATGAAGCCAATGCAGAGGAGCACAGAGCTGGGTTACAGTGTCTTCATTTTAGCCCCTGAAACAAGTTGTGCCTTAAGCCAGATAACTCCACCACTGGACTTTTAAGTTATATAACCCAGTAAATTCACTTATTTTTTAACCACTTTGGGTTGGATTTCTGTCACTTGTGATCAAGAAAGTCCTGGCTGATTCTCTGTCCCTTGAAGATGAGAAGCCTTTTGGGAGGTCTGCAGAAGTGCATGCAGGTGTGCTGGATTTCCTCAAGAAATGGAGTTATGGACATAATAGAAGGCCTCTGGGAGAAGGGAGTGAGTACGAAGATGAAAGCTAGAGTTTAATGTTCTGTCACTTCACAGCTTTGTGACTTTGGGGAAGTTTGGCAACCTCTCCGGGCCTTAGGCACCTCATCTGAGAGACAAAATGTTCATAATGCTGTTTATTAATTATAATACACAATTAGATTGGATGAGAGAGTGTTTTGAAATCGATCTAACTCAGAGATATTCTGCTTCTGAAGATGATTATAGCTTCTGTTTACGGGGTGCCTGGTGTATGTGAAGCCCAATACCTGCTATGTGAGCATCACATGATCCTTGTGATGTAGTGTTATTATCCTGCATTTTGCAGATGGGGAAACTGAGGTCAAAGAAGTTATCAAATCTGCCCAAGATCACACAGTCAATAAACAACCGAGTTGGAATTGAACCCAGATCTTGCCAGAGCCCAAGCACACAGACTAGACTGTTCTGATGGCAGCAAGATGAACCCAGCAAGTGGTCCAGGATGCAGCTGTGGTTGGAGAACTTCCACCCCCACCACCTCATCCCCATCTCTTGTTCCTCTGTCTCTTTGGTCTGAGATGTGCTGGGCCTGGGCAGTCACACCTCACCACCTACCCTCCAGGCCTTAGTCACATGTCAGAGCCGGGTATTTAGTTGGACCTTAGAAATGCCACCAACACCTCTGGACCATGATTCAGAGATTGCTGCTTCTAGCCCTCCTCCTCCTCCTCCTCTCTGTTTTCTTTCTCCTCACCAGCAGCTCATTTTTAAAGGCACAGCAGACCAGGAATTTGGTAAGGAACCTGAGGGTACAGTCACCTCCTCTGCCACCATCCTAAGACCTATACTGTTTGGGGAGGGTTGATGGGCCCAGCGGCAGATGTGGGTAAAAGCCGGAAGTGGAGGGCAGCAGGGAGTGTTGGGTGGAGGATGTCTGGAGGGAAAATAAAACTGATCGTACCTGGGCAGGGGAGCAGTGCCAGGTCGGTGCCAGGGCAGAGCCAGGTGCTGCCACGCAGAGGTGAATATAATGTTGCACTGCCCCCACCCCAGGCTCACGTCTGGTAAGAGAGACATCCATTCATTCATTTACTGAGCACCTATCATATGTGAATTATTTTTTTAGGTGCTAGGGTTAGGGCTGTAAGGAAGATGCAAAAAAATTCTTGCCCTTGTACAAGAAGGGGCTGGAAAGAACTATTCCAAGTCATGAAAGGCAAGGACCTACATCCAAGATTGCTCTATCCAGCAAAGTTTTCATTTAGAATGGAAGGGCAGATGGGCAGATGCAGTGCTTCTCCGATGATGTCAAGCAAGTTAAAGGAGTTCAGCATCACCAAGTCCTTATTATATGAAATGTTAAAGGGACTTATCTAAGAAAAAGAAGATAAAAAATACAAACAGTAAAATGACAGCAAACTCACAGTTATTAACAACCATACGTAAAACAAAAGCAAAAGCAAACTGAGCAAACAGCTAGAACAGGAACAGAAATACAGAAATGGAGATCACATGGAGGGTTAGCAACAGGGGAGTGGGAGGAAGAGAGAGGGGAAAAAGGTACAGTGAGTAGCATAAATGGTAGGTAGAAAATAGGGGGTGGGCAAGAATAGTGTGGGAAATGTAGAAGCTAAAGAACTTATGACACATGGACGTGAACTGAAGGGGGGGACTGTGGGTGGGAGGGGGTGTGCAGGGTGGAGGGGAATGAAGGGGAGAACTGGGACAACTGTAACAGCATAATCAATAAAATTTAAAAAAAATTCTTGCCCTTGTAGACCCAACATTCTTCTATAGGAGGCAAATAAGTAAAATATTAATGTATTTTAGGTAATAAGCACTTGGAGACAAAGAAAATAAGGAAGGGGCTTGAGGAGTGGTGGTGTGAAGAGAGGCTGCAGCTTTAAAGGGGGTGCTCAGGGAAGGCCTTACTAAAGGGAGCCAGGCAGGCGGATACCTAGGGAAAGAGCATCCCAGGTGGAGGGAAGAGCCGGGGCAAAGGTCCAGAGGTGGAACCTTGCCCAGCAGATTCAAAGAATAACAGAGGAGTGAGAGAGAGTGGAAATAATAGGAAATGAGGTCAGGGAGATAAAAGAACAGAGTATTACAGTATCTTCATTTATTCAGCTGTTCTGCAATCAGAACCTACTCTGCGTGAGGACGTTAATCCTAGGGGCTAAGAAATACCACTGTGAGCAAGATAGCGAAAGACGCCTGAGATTCTAGAGTGGGGAGACAAATTTTTTTTTAAAGATTTTATTTACTTTATTTTTTAGAGAGGGGAAAGGAGAGGGAGAAAGACATCAATGTGTGGTTGCCTCTCACATGCCCCCCACTGGGGACCTGTCCTGAAACCCAGGCATGTGCCCTGACTGGGAATCAAACTGGTGACCCTTTCATTTGCAGGCCAGCACTCAACCACTGAGCCACACCAGCCAGGGCTAAAAACTTTTTAAAATAAAAGAAATAAAGAAGATAAGTGCAGAGAGTCCCAAGTACTGTGAACCAGGTGAGGGGGTTGCTCTGGCCGGGAGCTCAGGAAGGCCTCAGCCTGAGGCCCAAAGGCCGGCAGCTGGGCAGGGCAGAGTTCACAGGGCTGTTCTGGACAGAGGAACGGGCAGTGCCAGTAGCCCCAGGCAGGCCTTATTGGGTGCATTTAGAGGTGGCTGCAGGGCTGCAGGGCATGTGTGTAAGCGGGTGGGGAGGGGGCAGCAAGTGATCTAGTGATAGGCAGCCACCCTGGAATGACTAAGCCCTGCAGGTCCCACAAAGAGTTTCCACATCTAAATGCTCTGGAATATCCTTGGAGGTTTTAAAGTACAGAAATGGTGAGATGGGATTTACATTTTTAAAAAATATCCTGCTAGGTATTGTGGGAAGAGCTGATGACCAGAGAAGCTTGAGGGACGAGGAGGGGAAGCTTGGGTGAGAGTGTTGGCTGTGGAGGTGGGAGGACCAGGTGGGTTACTGGCAAGAGTGGAATTGGGAGACCAGGAAGAGGCTATTGCCAACCCAGTCCCCCTTTCCTGCTTTATTTTCTTTATAGCACTTAAGCATATGCAGTAGATATGTCATAATTGTTATAATTATTAACTGATAATTACCTATAGTATAATTCCCAAATCTCTTTTTTTAGAGAACTTTCATGTGTTTATTTGAGCCAAACCAATGATATGTGCTGGAGAACACTATCTCAAATGGTCCCACCAAATCTTGATTTACATTAAAATCAATGGATTTTAAACCCATGCAAATACCCTTATAACCACCACCCTGATTAATTCACAAAGCATTCCCAGCTCCGCAGAAGGGTCCCTCCGGCTTGCCACAAGTCAACAGTCCCAAAGGGAACACTGTCCTCACCTCCATTGTTGTAGATTAGTGTTGTCTGGTTTTTATTTTAATATATATTTTTAAATCCCATTTTTTAAGACTTATTTTTTAAATCTTCACATGAGGATATGTACTGATTTTAGAGATCTGGGTGGGTAGGGAGTAGGAGGGAAGAGAGAGAAACATCAATCGGCTGCTTCCGGCACACACCCTGACAGGGCACAAAACCCGAAACCTAGGGATGTGACCTGACCAGGAATCGAACCTGCAATGTTTTTGGCGCATGGGCCAACACTTCACCACCTGAGCCACCTGGCCAAGGCTAGTTGTTGACTGTTTTTGAACTTCATATAGTAGAATCACACAGAATGATTTTCTTTATTTGACTTCTTTTGCTCCACACTTTGTCTGTGACACCCTGTCTGTTTCACGTATGTGCTTATGACCTGTCTTCCTGCCTTGACTGCGCTTGTCCAGTGTGTAGTCACTAGTCACACACAGTTTCTTTAATGAAACCTAAATACAATTTAAAATTCAGCTCTTCAGTCACACTAGTCACATTTTAGGTGCTCAATAGCCACATGTGGCTGATGACTACCAAGTTGGACCATGCTGGGAAAGCACATTTTCATCCTGCAGAAAGTTCTGTTGGACAGCTGCTCTGAAAGGTCAGCTCCAGGGAGCAGGTGTTCATTTGTTTTGCTCCCAGCTGTATCCCCAGCGCGGGAGCAGTGCCTGAACTACAGCAGAGGCTCAGCATTGGCTGGTCGAATGACTTCTGAATTGTCCAACAGAGAGGCAATGGGTGGCAGTGATAGATAAGATAACATGGTAAGCTCCAGCATTGGGGGTCATTGATATGTGTGTGGGGAGCGGGAGGGGGGTGAAGTGACATCCCAGCTCAGGTGAAAAGGTACAGAGGAGTTTGCAGGAGGAACTGCGTGAGCAAAGACAGGAAGGTTCTGGATACCCGGAAGATGTGCTGGAGTAGGAACGTATTTTGGGGACACTAACAGCAAACCTGCAACACTGTTCGGTTCCTCTAGGCACAAGTCAGGTCCTGCTGGTGCTCTCTTTTCTTGCTCCCTACCCCCTGGTCCCCAAGCAGAAATGGCCCAGCCTGGTGGCAGTGGGGGTGGGGCTGAGGGCACAATGTGGGGGATGCCTGCTGAGAGAAAGGCCTAGAGGGCAAGGTGGGGAAGCTGAGGAAGAGTTGGGCGGGGTCACCTCCCAACAGGACAACTGGGAGATTTGCATCCAGAGCAACAGGGGGTGAGAGTAGTTGTTGCGGCTGGGAGTCCTGCCGCTGCAAGTAAGGGCGGCTTCTGTCAAGTGCAGGTGGGTGTAGGTTCTGCGCAAATGGGCCCCAGAGCTGTGCTGGGGTGGAAATGGAGGCTGGCCCCCAGGCTGAGGTCAGAGCAGCAGCTAAGGTCAAGGTCAGGGTCAAATTCCTGCCTTTCCCAGCTGTTCCTCGGTTCCTCAGCCTGTGTAATGAGTGTCCCTGACAGCCGGACCTGACTTGTGTATATCCAAAGGGTTTTCAGGAACAACTATAAAGGTCACATGGACAAAACCAAGGTGGGGTGGAATCAGGGGAAGGAGGTGGGGATGGCTGGGGTTGCGGGGGAGCTGAGGGGGTAAATGCAGACAACTGTACTTGAACAACAATAAAATAATTTAAAAAATAAAAAAGTTAAAAAAAAGAAATGGTTGAAAATTGCCTATGACCATTGTAAGAAAACTGAAAAAAGACAGCTAAATTTTTTTTTAATATTCCTCTTCCTTGCCTCCTGCCACTCCTCCTCCACCCACTCCAGGTCTACCCAGAACTGTGTGTTCCTGCCCCTGGGCCCCAGAGCCTCTACCAATAGGAGAGGGGCAGGGAGGGAGGGATAATGCACCATCATTGAAATAAAAAGCTTTCAATATTTGCTGCCTTAGAGGCGGGCCAACTAGTTTGGCTATGGGACAAGTTCCTGGGGCAGTGGGGAGGTGGCCAGGAGATGAGGGAGGAAACAGCAAGGGATCCTCTTGGACTTGGGGTTGTTGAAAAAAGTTTGCAGCCACCAAGCCAGTGCCAACAGGAGTCCCCTATCTGGGATGTGGTAAAAGGAGAAACTTCAGTCAGATGAACAGTTTGCAAAACCAGAGATGCAGCTTTCAGAGGAAACCAAAAATGCCCTTTGCAAAGGTGCGACAAAGGTGAGGCCTGCTTTTATAAAGTTCTCACCCTGGTCCCTGATTGGCCTATTTTTATGCAAATGAGAACTCCAAATTTGCACAGTCTCATTGGTTCAAATAGCACAGTCCTAATTGGTCAGAATTATGTGTTCTGATTGGTCATTATGAAGCTGCTCTGATTGGTCACTAAAAATGCATTGGTTGAAAGACAATTCCAGGTAGGCTCAGCCCTCAGAAACACAGTGCAGAAAGCCAGCAGTTCGGTCTGTACCTTCTCCCTGAAATGCAGTTGGGTGAGAAGCCCCTGTCAGCAATGGCTGCTAGACTCTGATTATGAATTTGTGCCTAACAAACGGCCAGGGGTTCTTCTTGGCAGGTATATTCCTTTGCAAGGTCAACAGGGTCTGCCCCCTGTTGAATAGAAGTCTTTCAGAGGAGGACTTTATCTGGCTTCAGCCCACTCCATAATAACTTCAGTTTACACCTGAGCTATTGGTTCCCTGACCTTAAATTTCAGAAAAGTGAAAGTGTAGAAAACAAACGTGTGTATGAAAAGTGAATGCTTACTGAGTACTTACTAGATGCCAGGGGCCTTACATGCATGATCTCATCTAATCCTACAAAAACCCTCTGAGGAGTGGATGCTGTTATCACCCTATTCTGTAGAATAGGTGGGGAGACAGAGGGCTCAGGCAATGACCACATAAGAAACACCCAAACCTGTGGAATTTTTATAAGAATGCATCTGAGTCAAACTGAAGTCAATTGCCAGGAAGCAAGATCTTAAATGCTCCTAGAATGACAGCTTGCAGAAGAGGGAACTAAGGAAAGTTTAAATGAAGTTGGGAGAAAGCAGAGTGGGGATTGGATTACAGTAGTGACTTTCGAACAGTGTGCCACAAGAATATTTAAAACACGCAATACCTGACTATTTAGTCAGAGGCACTGACCTCTTTCCCCTTAGATTGTCAAATAAAAAATGACAACAGCCAACACAAAAATAGCTGTCTGGTGTGAATGCCCTATCTTGAACCATAAATATATAGGTCAAATAATAGAGTTGTCCCTTATTTTTTGTATGTATGTATGTATTTTTAGAGAGAGGGGAAGGCAGGGAGAGAAAGAGGGAGAGAAACATTGACCAGTTGCCTCTGGCACACTGCCAACCTGGGACCTTGCCCGAAACCCAAGCATGTGCCCTGACCGGGAATTGAACCTGCAACCTTTTGGTTTGCAGTACAATGTCCAACCCACTGAGCCACGCCAGTCAGGGTGAGTTGCATCTTATTGGTCATGTGGCAAAACGAGGTTGCATTTGTTTGGTTAATTCTTAATATCCAAAATCCTTATATATGAGTATAGGCACATGATTTTTTTTTAAAAAGTCACTTTGGAGCAGAAAGGTAGGCAATTATATATATATATTTTTTGGTAAATCAATTAAAATTATACCTATTTTTGTCGGATTGGCAAAACATATTTTTTTTTTGGTGTGCTGCAGAATTTTACTAGTTAGTTTACATGTGCCCTGAGATGACAAGGGTTGAAAATCACTGGATTACAGGATAGTTAACAAGATTATGTGCTCCCCCGAGGGTGGTTATGCCTCCAAAGGGGTCTGGAGAAGAGGGCTGCTCCTGGCATTTCAGAGGCATGCTAACCCAGATGCACAAGAACAGCACTTAAGGCAAAGCTAAACCTTTTATAGACCTGGGGTAGGACTACCCACCATGGTCTGCCCAGTTAGGAATTTATGAGGCTACTTTCCATTGAATCCCCCTTTTTTTTGTTCATAGCAACTTGCTGAAGGTCACTTAAAGTGACCTTGAAAGGGTTGAGTGTGACTCTTCTGGGAGATAGGGGTAGATGGGAGGGGTGAGAAAAAGACGACAGCCTAGGAAAGAGAGTGAGAAACAAAACTGGAGCACCTGATGTGCTGATGGGAAGAGAATGAATCCAGAGTAGTTTTAGAAAGTTGCAGGTATGTTGCCCTGACTGGTGTGGTTCAGTGGATTGGGTGTCACCCTGCAAACCAAAAGGTTGCCAGTTTGATTCCCGGTCAGGACACATGCCTGGTTGCTGGCCAGGTCCCCACTAAGGGGTGTGTGAGAGTCAACCAATTGTTTCTCTTGCACATCGATGTTTTGTTTCCCCTCTCTCAAGGAAGGAAGGAAGGAAGTCTGCAAATTAAAGTGACAGAAGAAATTAGCAAGAGAAAAGACAGATTTTTATTCACATATACATGGGGGAATTCATAGGAAAATATGACACAATGAGGCAGTTAGAATTTGGGGCTTATATACCACCCAAATTGGAGAAGGGAGGGGGAGAAGGACACTTTGGAAAATGACTCCTTAATAGGGCAAAGGGATGGGGGAACAGCACTTCCGGGAAAACAAATGACTTTTAGAAAAGATAAATGGGCCCTGAGGAGTGAATGGGAGGTGTGATAGCTGGGTGGCCACGCCCACTGCGTGTGTTGTTCCTATAAGAGTCAACATTCTCTGGTTCTAGGAAACGCCCCAGGGGGGAATTTATGACTTTGGAGTTCTGTGAGAGGCTCTGCTTTGGGGTAGGTAAGGGAGGTCAGAAAAAACCTATATTCAAGTGTCTTCAGTTCACGATCATTTTTATGCCACTGTGATGTATTCTGGACCACTATACAAGCCGTGCATATTCAGCTACCCCTGTGGGAAAAGTGGTAGCGGCCATAGTTGCCAGAATCGAGAGAAACTGTGGGAGAAATGTAAGGTTGGCGGGGGGGCGGGGGCGGACAAAGGGGGCTGTGCCAGTTCCCGCGCGAAGAGGCTGAAACCTGAACCCAAACTTCCCCAAAAGTCATGTGACACCTCACCCCACCTGCATCACCCCTTACTCACCAATCCCCGATCGCCACATAACCCTCACCCGCGTTTTTTCCTACAAAACTCCTTCCCAAGAACAAAGGGATGCGACTTCCCTGGCCCGCGTCCTGCCGGACTAGGGAACTTCGTCCGGAAGCGCTCCCAATAAACTTTTGCTTGCCCGACTTGTGGCTCACTCTCGTTCTTCCTCGGTGAATACCTTACAAAAAAAAACTTCAAGGTGTAGGACTGCGCTTCTGCCGTGGTGAAAAGAGTCAATTCGCTGATGCCAAAAAGCATCCGAGATCAGGCGTCTCTAGCAGCACTGTCAGACGGCAATGAAATATGAGCCGCACGTGTCATTTCAAATTTTCTGATAGCCATACTAAAAAGGTAAAAAGAAACAGGTGAAATCAATTTTGATAGTATATTTTATTTATAACCCAATCAAAACTGTTGTCATTTCAACATGTAAAATTATTTGAGATATTTAACTTTTTTTAAAATAGGTCTTCAAAACCCAGTTTGTATTTTGCCTTTCTCTCAGTTCAGATGAGCCCCATGTCAAGTGATCAATATGTGGCTGGCTGATAGCTTCCATATTAGACAGCGCAGTCCAGCATTAGGAATGTTTTATGGACTCGGCTGAAAACACCTCTGCTTCTGTTGCTGAATATCTAACAGGTCTAGAAAAGTTACAGCAATATGGAGAGTTCCAGGGAGTAGGCTATTAATGTGGAGAGTGTCAATGGCAAGGCTATAACCTCTAGGACATCTTTCTTCTTAAAAAAAATTATTTATTTTTAGAGAGAGGAAAGGTAGGGAGAGAGAGGATGAGAAATATTGGTGTGAGAGAGAAACTGATTGGTTGCCTCTCACCTCACCCAGGTACTGAACCCACAACCCAGGCATGTGCCCTGACCTGGAATCAAACCAGCTACCTTTCGCTTTGCAGGACGATGCCCAACCACCTGAGCCATACTGATCAGGACCCTCTAGGACATCTTTATGAGACTTAGAAAACAGTGACTCCTCTAGGCTTCAGGCTTAGCGAGAGAAAGGTACTTTTGAACAATAGCAACAATAACCCAACCCTCCCTTTGTCCAACAGTCTTGTACTAGCCAGGTTCAGTGTAGAAAAAGAAGCACCACTGCAGGCATTTCAAGTGGAAAAGATTTAATACAGAGGAACAGTGGCCTGGACCTCTATCTTCTGCAGAGCCCAACTCCCTACTCCTGGAAACCAGGGACATTTTCCTCATGTCCCCCATGGTCTATGACACAGTGCTGGGCACTGTGGTCACTCAGTAGTTGTGTAAAGAAGTGAATGAGTACAGGCTCTCCCTGGCCTGAATCTGGGTGCCAAGGAGTATAACCCACCTTTGCCTGAGGGTCTGAGATCGCTGCTGGGTTAAGGTGTTGAAAACCCCTCTCGTTGAGCAGTAACTCAGGCATGGTAACACTGTTACCAGCCATTGTCCCCATCCTTGCTAACTGAACCCCAATATTGTTTTGGTAGTGTGTGCCCAGCCCATGGACAGGGACCATGATTAGTCTAAGCCAGTGATGGCAATCTCATTCCTTTGCCCAATACTTGCTTTCCCAGCCTCCCTTGCAGCTAGAGGTGGTCAGGTAACCTAGTTGTAGACGTGGAGATAAGGAAAAATCTGCCTGGAAGCTTTGGGGCAAGACAAGAAGGTATGCTACGAGAAACACTCTGCCTTCACCCCCATCCCACCCACCCTCTACTTTATACTCCCTAACAGCATATAGTGAGAGGATATGATGTTAGGAGCTGCTGTGAAGGCATTTACCAACTGTGAGAAGGTCAAGAGAATGGCAGATCTGCCAGTCTCTCAACAAATGCCAGCACCTTCTATCTCTAGACCTCTAGATTCATGAGTAATATATGCCCCTATTTGTCTAAACCATAATTACTTAGGTTTTTTGTTACAGCTGAATCTAGTTCTAATTCATAAATCTAATGGTTAAAGGATTCTTTGATCCTGGGACTACAGAATCCTGGGGCTGGGAGAGCACCTCAGTTTCATTTAGCTCACTCCCCCCGGTCTTGGTGCTGCTCCCCTCTGCAGCCTCCTCACAGGAGGTGAGCCTCTGCTCAGAGACAGGGCCCCCAGGTTAGATGGCTCCAGAGGGTAAGAAATGTTTATATTAAGCCACAACTAAATTCCCTGCAATTCCACCCAGCTGTTTTGGTATGAATAATTTGGAAAGGACTGGGATTGTTAGAAGGGGGTGGAGTTAGATGGGTTTAGTGACAACTTTTTCTAATTCTGTGACATTGAGCAAGGTACTTAATCTCTCTAAACCTTAGTCTCTTTTATCTCCAAAGTAGAGACAACAGATTCTCCCAGGATCACGGTGAGGGTTTGCCGCGCAAACACAGGGAGCCCACAGCAGTGTTAACAGTCTGACCCTTCACGCGTGGGTTGTGTCTGCTGTCTGTTGCATCTGAGCATTGGGCCCAGAAAAGGGGCATGAGCTCAGCACGGGACAGGTGTGCTTTGATGCAGGGCAAAGAATATGGGTCCTTACAACTCCCCACCAAAGGGCTGTGTGTGTGTGTGTGTGTGTGTGTGTGTGTGTGTGTTTACGCACACTCCATGTTTGCCTGTCTGTCCTGTCTCAGAATTGGAGGGGTGAGGAGGGCACCTCAGGAAGGTGTGATTGGTCCCCAGCAATGGAGAATTCTCTGCTTTATCACCTTGTCTCTGGTCTGTGCAAACTCATCTTGCCCCGTATCAGACCCATCCCTCCTTCCTCTGACCTGAGTGGGCAGAGCCTTGATGAAAGGAACATCAAGAAAGACGTCAACTCAGCAATAACATCCAGGAGCCTGGGGAAGGTTTGCAGGAGGGCCTTTAATTGCCAAGAACCCAATCAGAAATGGAGGTGCCAGTCAAGGAGAGACCAGCCAGGGAGAGGTGGTCAGGAACTGTACCCGGCTGGGGCCAGGGCAGGTGGTTGGTTTCACTCCTTGGAGCGTCCAGCATCATGGCAGATGCCAAAGTTTGTGTTGGTGATGGAGCCCACGATGGACTTGTCCGCCTCGCAGGTCAGGCCCCGCTCACAGGGACACTTGTAGTAAACTCCATAGAGTGTCTGCGGAGACATGGGGCCAGGGGAGTCACAGGCTGTTGGGGGCTACTTTGGGTATCACTTGCCTTGGGCCTGACCCCAGGAACCAGCGGGCAATCTATCATTTCAGATCGTGCTTCTCCCCTGGGTTGTCTCCCCCAGGTGGCTCATGGGCCTGGAGGACTCGAGTTCTGGCTTCCACTCTGGCTCATTTGCTCCTTCTAACTATATCTCTCTGGGAGCCTCTATTTATCCATCCATGAAATGGGGACACCCACCCATCTTTCCTCACCCATCCCTGCCCCACCCATCTCTGGTCAGTTGTGAGAAACCATGGGACAAGAAAGTGCTTTGAAGCCTGTTGACCTTCCTCTCTTGTCTCAAGATCCAGGCTGACCTCTTCCCTGATCCCATCCCCAAGCCTCCAGGGCCCTCCTGCTCTGGGCTGCCCCCCAACACACACACACACACACACACACACACACACAGTCCTTCTGCACCCACCTTGGCAGAGCACTCGCTGTTCTCGCTGGCCTTGGGTGCGCAGCGGGCCAGGCTCAGCCCGCTTGTCCGGTGGCAGCATTTGCTCTTGCACTGGGCGCTGTTCATGCAGAGCTCGCCCTCTTCCTGTGAGGGCAGCGGTCAGCCAGAACCTCTCCCTCCACGGGGTCCCCGCTGAGAGTGTCCCCCTGCCCACCCCACCCCCGTGTGAATCGGGCAGTGTGGCGAGCAGCAGTAGTCCTGGGCTGCGGGAGCAGGACCCCCACTTCTAAGCACTGGCCGCGCTGTCAGCTCCCTGGGTGACCCCAGGAAAGTCACTGGCCCATGCTCTGCCTCAGTGTTCCCCTGCAAGGTGCACATGTGGCCCCAAACAGGGGCTTCAAACCTCTCTGGGTCCACACCCTTTGAGCAAGGAGCCTGTGAAAATTAAGGACCATCTCCCTGGAAAACTCCCTCACCCCACAGAATTTTGCACATAATCTCAGGGGGATCCTGTCCCCCAGGCCCAGGCATGGGACTGATTTAAGAACCTCTGGACAGGATGGGTGGCCCCAAAGGGCTTTCCCTGGTGTGCCCTTCAAGGGCAGTGTGACACAGTGGGGACAGCGTGGCTCTGGAGTTGAGCCCGATGCTCCATCCCTGCTCAACACATTCCAGCTGTGTGGCCTCAGGCAGGTTGCCTAACCGTCCTCTATGCCAGCTTTCCATCTGGAAGCAGCATTGATAATAATAGTACCTGTCTCAGGAGCTTAGTGTGAAGACTGAATGAGTAAGTATTCGTGAGGTATTTAGAACTGTGTCTGGCACGCAGGAAGTATGCACTGCAGGTCGGACGGAGCAGGAATCACTGGAGTAGCTTTTTAAACACTGGGCTCTGAGCCAGCATTTCTAGGGGGGATGCCTAGGGCTCTAGGTTTTTAAAAGCTCACTTAGCCAGATCAAACCACTGTGCTGAGTGTGTGCTACGCTGATCAGCTTCTTCCGGGGCCCCTGAGCAGAGGCACAGGGCAGGGCACAGGCAGCAAAGGAAGAGATACATCACCTCCCAGCCCTCTGGCAGCCCCAGGTGGGGACATCAGAAGTCAAGAACTAAGCTTTAAAAAATTCCCATGGGGGATCCAGATGGCTCTTCCTCTAAAGGGCCTCTTACCAGTTTGAAAATGATTCCCCTGGGGTCGGGCACTGCATAGGCCACAGCAAGGGTGACGAGCAAAAGGACAAGGATCTTCTCCATGATGAGTGGGCACAGCTGGTGTAGGTAGTCGCCAGCAGGGCAGATGACAGAAGACAGAGCCAACTGGGGTGGTGGGGCTATAAAAGGGGCCCTGTCCACATGTGACCCACCTTCCCCATCTCACAGGGCCTGCCGTGAGCAGAGGCCCAGCTGTGGCCACGCTGCTGAGGGAGGGGGAAGGGGAGCCTGATAAAGTGAGTGGTTGGCAACTGGGCACCTGGCACCTTTCACATCTGGGGGGATGGAGGGGTGGTGATAGCGCATCATGGCTAAGAGTGTGGACTCTGGAACATTAGCTGGGTAAGTTATCTGTTCTAAGTCTCAGTTTCCTTATCTGTCAAGTAAGGATAATTTCAAGAGTTGTAAGGGTTAAGCGAATTAATATATGTTATACATAGTACACATTAATAGATGGATAGTCAGAGCTTAGGACAGGGCTTGGCGCCTGTAAGCAGTGTGTTTTAGCTGCTACTATTTTTGCTGTCACTCACCTCTTGTACCCTCACTCCTTGGCAGGGCTGGGACTAGGGTGAGGCTAGAGAGAGAGGCACCCAGTGTGTAAGCACCTCCCTAAATTTTCATCCTCAGCACCTCTCTTGCCTCACTCCAGGCTGGCCCTGCTTTTGTCCTCACCCAAACCCAGGTGTCTGGCAGTGTCAGGCTCAGGGGAGGAGGGTCCCAGCCTCCTCACTCCTCAACCTTCCCAGGCCCCCTTGGGGATTTTAGGGCAGGCCCAGGTCCCTGCGGACCAGCCCTGAAGCCTCACGGCCAGGGGCTGTGTTCTTGCTCTGGGTGTCCTTTCTCCCGCCCTTACACCAGGTGGGGGGGGGGGGGTTGCTATCTCCAAGAGTAATTTCAGAGGCCCTTAGGAAGTCCTTCTCAAATGATTCTCTCCAGTTTCTTTTTTAAAATTTTACTTAATATCTGCAATTCCAGCATGTAAGACTCACCCCTTCAGTGAAGACTCACCCTGCCCCTTACCCAAGGCCATATGTGAGTGGGAGGAGGTCTGTGAGCCTCAGGTGGCCCAGGGGCTGGAGGCTGGGAAGGGCGCAGCTGCCTGGGTGTGCTCAGGTGTGGGACTGGAGTAGCCTTCCCAGAACGGCTGGCCTGGCTGTTTGCAGCCAGGAACGCCCTCCCCGGCCCAGGCAGTTGGAAACAGGCTCCACTGTGGAGGCCCCAGACTGGGTTGCTTCCAGCATACCTTCGATCCAGACAGACTTGGCTTCCAAGCTCAGCACTAACTAGCTGCATGACCTTGGACAAGTCATTTAAATTTGTAAGCTCCCTGAGCCTGTTTCATCTATCTAAGGAGGATGAGGGGTCCTTCACTAGGTCAGGATTGAATGAGACAGCATATGTGGTGTGACAATAAGAATGGGCCTGCAGGGTACTGTGCTAAGTGAAATCAGTCAGACAGAAAAAGACAAATACTTCATGATTTCACTTATATGCAGAATCTAACAAAACAAAACACACAAACACACCAAACGAACAAACTTATAAGTACAGAGAACAGTGATGGTTGCCAGAGGGGAGGGGCATTGAAGGGCTGAGTGAAAAAGGTGAAGGGATTGAGAAGCACCAATTGGCAGTTATAAAACAGTCACAGGATGTGAAGTACAGCCTAGGGAATGTAGTCAATAATATAGAAAAAGCTACATATAGTGCCAGGTGGGTATTAGACTTATCACAGGGATCGCTTTGTAAGTTGTGCAAATGTCTAATCACTATGCTGTATGCCTGAAACTAATATAACATTGAATGTCAACTGGAATTAAAAAACTAAAATTTAACATTATAAAAGCACAGTGTATGTGGACCCCCGTGGAAGTGCCTGGCGGTGCTCAGCCTGGGTCCTGCGCCCCTCCCCTTCCCCCTGACGCCACCAGAGGACAGAATATACGGTAAGGGATCAGCGGGAGGAACCAGCCAGGAGCCCCTCAAAACAAGAGAAACCCACCCAATTCTGGAGACACAGAAATACCATTGATTAAAGAACACTGTCCTCTGTCATTTTTATGGAACTCAGTGTTAAAAACCACTTTTCCCGTGAGCTCATCCTGGCCCTTTCTGCTCGCTCCACCTCCTTCACCCCAACACCACTGTGAGTGGAGCCGCAGGGAAGCTAATTATGGTTCGCTTCCCACAAGTCGAGACTGGAAGGCTGGGGAAGGAAGAAGGAACGAGGAGCTATTTCTAGCTGTGAGTGAAGCTGTGAAAACACATCGGTCCTGTCTCCAGGACCAGATGGTCCTGGTCACTGCCATCTTCCCAAGGAGAGAGAATGGAGTTTTTCTTATTACAAATAAAGAGCATGACAAAGAGAACGTTGGCAATGTTCGAATTTCCAAAATGTTAAGTAAGCATTAAGTGCTTTCTATACCAAAATCTCATAGGGGGTAACCACCCCACCCCCAATCTAAGGAGTATTTTGCTTTAGATTTCCCCTTCAAAAAAGAACTGAGTTCTGGTTCACACATGCAGTCACATGGGTGTCGCTCACAGGCATGAGTGAGAAAAGCCGTAGACAAGTGAATACAGACTGCGATTCCACTTACGTGAAGTTCAAGGAGAGGCAGAACTAACCTATGGTGATAAAAATCTTCAGGGTTGCATCTGGGAGAGATACTGACTGGGGGCGCCTTCTGGAGTGTCAGAATCGCTCTAAATTTGCATCTGGGGTGTTGGTAACACACATGTAAAAATCCACCTAATGGGTGCTTCAGATTTGAGTATTTTACTGTATGTAATGTAGATACTGCAACCTCAATTAAAAAAACAAACAAAAAATGAAGCAAAATTTGCCCTGGTCGAATTTTACCATCTGGGATGCTGGGGGTTGGAATGCTGTCATGCCTCCTGCGGAGTGGGGCTGGGACTCGGTGGCTATAGACCTAGGAAGGTGGCCAGCTCCTCTTGGGTGTCTCCCAGTCTCCATTGTCCAGGATGTGCCCCAGACACTTGCGGTGGGCCTCTGGTTGCCCCACTAGCAAATGAGCTCTTTGTTCCCCGCCCAAACAGACTGGACAGGGATGGGCTGCCGATCTAAGTGCCTCTCCCAGTGGGTACACTGCCCAACAGCTCACCCTTGAGCTG
This sequence comes from Anoura caudifer, assembly GCA_004027475.1. NCBI lineage: Eukaryota > Metazoa > Chordata > Mammalia > Chiroptera > Phyllostomidae > Anoura > Anoura caudifer. Next base: position 153,410 of record PVKU01001933.1, on the reverse strand, counting down.
GTCTAAAACATTGAACTAGGGAAGCCCAGGAAGGTGATTTTCTGATGAGCTGATGAGGAAAATGAAAAAGCTGGTTAACAGATGGGAGGAAGGATAGAGTAGCCTTTCAGGAAGAAGCAGCAGCAGCCATGCCCTGACTTCCGGATGGAGTCCTGGGTCCTGGTTACACACACACACACCATTCCCATTCCTGTCCCTGTGGGGCCTGAAACTCCCCTGTCTTCCTATAACATATCCATCCCCTTTGCTTAAGGCACAGACACAGACATCTCATTTCTGGGAAAGAGCTCAGAGCTCTAGATTAAGGTCAGATGTGTGACAACCCAGGAGTTAGAGCAGGGAGCAGATAGGAAATCCACTCAAGATTCAGATTCCCCATCCAGAGACTCTGGTTGACTTTGCTTGTGTCCTCCAACCCCCAGCCACGGTCTGCCCTGGGCAGAGCCCTGGAAGGGCAGCCCCACCTGGGACACATGGAATGGGGAAAGGCAGTTCTCCAAATAGAGTGGGGTTTTGTTGCCAAAGAAAAGGGGAAGGATTCTGGGCAAACAACAATAAATGCCTTCTCCTGTAGGCTGTCTAGCCCCCAGGTAGCGCTTCTTCCCCAAGAAGTAGGCTCAGATTACAGTGGGGTGTGCCATAATTGTAACTTAAATTTTCTCTGACTCTCCAGTCTCCATTGTGTTCAGGTGAAGACAGGCAGTGAGACTCACAGCGACTTCCAGGTTGCCTGTCTTTTTTAAATTCAATACTCAGCCTTTGGGTTCTTCTTAGCACCCCATGCTCCTGACCAAGACTGGACTGAGTGTGGAGTGAAGCTTACATAGCTTTGAGGAAGCAGGGGTAGAGGTCTTTATGACCTTCTGGGTCTTCTGTGGCTGCTGTGAAGGTGTCTCTTATTCTACCTCATCCTTCTGGTCCCGGTGAAATTTATGCTCTGTTTTAGTGTGGTCCTTCCCTTCAGCTGGTCAATAACCACATGAGCCCATTTTTCCATATTTATAATTCCCACTCCTCATCAGAGCTCCCTTCAAACACATCACACCCATCCTCTGTAAGACCAGGATGCAGTGACTGGTCCAGTGTCTCAGCAGTCACTGCCCTAGGGTTGTCCTTTTACTTTGGTCATGACCACATCTCAACATTCTGCAGCTTAGAGGTTAAATTGTAAAGTTAAACAAGAAAGAGAAGAGAGTTATAAAATATAAAAATATACACATGATACAGCAAAGAAGAAAATTGGGTTGATACTAGAGTCCTTCCTGCAGATGCCACCTGGCTGTGGGTAGTACTTATGCCTTTCCCTCATCCCATATTCCCTCACTCTCGGCCAGCCTCTCTGCTGACTGGGATTCTTTATGCCAGATAGTGACCCAGACCTACTGTTCCTGAGCCACCGGGGCCCTTGATGGGCCTGCCCCTGTGTTGGGTGGCTGAAGTCTACATTAATATGTTTCCCCTTTCCATTAATTTTTACACCAGACTTGGCAGGAGCAGGAGGCAGCCCAGGCATTTCTGAGTTCTGCACATGCTGCTTCTGCACCCTCTGTGTATCAGCACCTCTTCCTCTGGGTAGTCAGGGTTTGGTGCCCCACCAACAACCAACATTAGTAATCCCCCTTTAAAAAAGTTACAGTGCAATCAACACAGTGAAATTCATCCTTTGTAGTTGCAGTTCTATGAGTTTGTCAAAACTTCTCATAGACTTTTGACAAACTCATAGAACCACCGCATATGTCATGTAACCACCACCACAACTGATATACAGAACACTTCCATCACCCCCCCAAATTCCCTAGTACCGCCCCTTTGTAACTGGCCCCACCGGCAAATCCTGGTGGCTGTCAATCTGATTTATTTCCCTCTAGTTCTGTCTTTCCCATAATGTGACATAGATGAAATCACACAATACGAACTTTTGGGAAATCTGGCTTCTTTTATACTTTTATTTAAAATTAAAAATAATCCTCACCTAAGGATATGTTTATTGATTCTGGAGAGAGAGAAAGGGAGAGAGAGAGAGGGAGAGAGACACACACATTGATGTGAGAGAAATATCGATCTGTAGCTTCCCATACATGCCCGGACAGGGAATCAAACCTGCAACTTAGTTATGTGCCCTGACCAGATCAAACTGGCAAACTTTTTGGTGTACAGGACAATGCCCCAACAAACTGGCCAGGGCTGGCTTCTTTAATTTTTTAATATTTTAATTTTTTTAATCTTTGAACATTTTTTGTTACTTTTAGAGAGAGAGAGAAGGGGAGAAACATCAATTGGTTGCCTCTTGTATGCGCCCCAATCAGGTATCATACACATGAGACTGGATCGAACCCACAACCCAGGCACATGCCCTGACAGGAATCAAACCGCCACCTTTCAGTTTCAGGACAATGCTCCACCCAGCTGGGCCACACCGGCCAGGGCGGCCCTGGCTGCTTTTACTCAGCATGGTGCGGGTGAGAGCTGCACATGAGGTGCAGGTTTCAGAGGTTTGTTACTTTATATTGCTGAGTCCCTTGTACGGATGGAGCTACAGCATGTCTATCCATTTCCCCAATGAAGGATATCTGGGGTATTTCTGAAAAGTTTGGGCAGTTATGAATAAAGATGCTACACATATTCGTGGCCAGGTTTTTGTGTGAATAAAAGTTTTATTTCTCTGGGACAAACACCCACGAGTGAGATGGCTGAGACTCGTGGCAAATGTTTGCTTCAGCTTCCAGATGTCCCACTGCTCCCATCAGCGATGTAAAGCTTCCGGTGGCTCTGCAGCCTCACCAGTACTTGGCATTGTCCAGTTTTTTGCTATTGCTTTTTTTTAACTTAGCCTTTCTAATAGGCGTGTAGTTCTATGTCATTGCAGTTTGATTCGCATTGCCCTGCTGACTAATGATGTTGAGCATTTTCTCATGTGCTTAATTGCCATCCGTATATCTTCTCTGATGAAGTGTTTGTTCACATCTTTTGCCAGACAATCTTTAACTGGGTTGTTTGTTTTCTTATTGACTTTCTATGGTTATAGAAGTCACACTAGGGGACTCAAAGTTTGTTGAGATTCTTGGGAGACAGTAGTGGCTGGCTGCGTTGGCCCTGGCAGAAGAGCCATTCACCGTCTCCATCTGCCCCAAGACGGATGTCTTCATTCCGAGTCTTCAGGGCAGTGCAGGTGGGGCTGGGCTGGGCGCGCTGAGGAGGGAGGCTGGCCTTTGTGGAGACAGTGGTCCTGCCCCTGATGTTAAAGCCTCTGCAGTGCCAGGCCTCTCAAGGAGGTTTTCAAAGGGCCCAAATACTTTCTGGTTTTGCCCCAATCCCGAGAGCTCCATTCACGCACCATCTTCCTAAATTCTTACTTAACTCACTCTACTTACTCTGTCCAAAGTGGCATTCATCTGCTTCAGGCTCTCTCCCCTTACCTGAGAGGTGGTGCATTTCCCAAGGCTGCCGTAAATTAGCACAAATTGGTGGCTTGAATCAACAGAGATTTGTTCCTTACAATTCTGGATCTGTGCTCCCTGCAGAGGTCCTGGGAAGAATCATCCCCTGCCTCCTTTAACATTCTCCAGTCACCAGCTTCCTTGGCTATGGCCATACCATTCCAGTCTCTGCCTCCCTGGTCACGTAACCTTTCCTTCTTTGTTTTCTCCTCTGTGTATCTCTTAGAAGGACACTTGTCCTTGGTTAGGACCCAGCCAGATAATCTGGTGGGATGTCTTTATCTCAAAATCTCTAGTTGTGTCTGCAGAGGGTCCTTTTCCAAATAAGGCAAACTTTATAGGTTCTGAGGGATAGGATGTGGATCTTTGGGGGGTAGGTAGTTAGAGCGCTTGAGTTAGAGCACTTGCAGTTCTACCATCCGTGCAGATTTCCCTTCCCCGCTGTCCTCAGGGGCCATCTGAGGGAGTGAAGCCATGCCACAGAGATCCACTGCTAACTAGTGCCAGCGTGCCATCAGAACTCTCCAGAGCAGGCAGAATAAGGGGCTTCCTCGGGGAGAGAAGAGGTCCACCAGCCCCCCAGGACTCACACAGCAGGACATCACCCCACATAAGAAGGAGGTTAGGATGCCAATCAGCCAAAACCAAAAACAACCAATGTGACAAATGTCTGCTAGAAATAGGAATCACTCACAGTGACTAATTTCTGCAACTCCCTGGGGTCATAACCCTGTTTTTGATTTATTATTTGGAGAGTAAGAGGGGCACCAAGGGCTTTGGCTTAGCTCTCCCTGGTCAGGGGTCAGGGGGCCAGGTAAGGAATCTACCAGTTCCTCAGGTGACCCTGTCTAACCATTCAGGAACATGGGCTGGGTTCAAGGCCTTGCTGCTCATACTCTCACACTCCCTGAGTCTTAAAATATTTTAATGGCCTTATGCTCTGCAGCAACCAGTCTTAACAGATTCTCTGAGCCATATCACATAAAGGTCTTGAAGTTCATTTAACTCCCTGAATCAATAATCTAGACATTAAAGCTTGTCTTACTTGACATTATTCAATGCCATTATAAGCAGCCACCCCATTTCTGTGTTTCTGGTTTCTTCATTCCCCATAAGTCAATCCATGGCCAAGTCCACACAGTGAACCTCAGAGGGTATGTGATCTCTGGTGTTTGCAGCAGCTTACAACTTGATAAGCTTTTTCCCCTCTGTGTACCACAGGCTGCTGTTTTCCCAATGGTGAACCTAAATAGGAATATCAGAGCTTTTGGACTGAAGTCTGGTCCTGAATCTCCCTTTCTGGTGCCAATATTCGGATCAGGTACAATCGTTTGGTCAAAACCTACTCTGGCTAACGACAGCAAAAAGGAAGGGAATGGAAGGATACTGGGTGGGTCACAGAGCTGAAAAAGGAACAGGGTGACCTGTTTTAGGCCTGAAACTCCCAGTAGCAGGAGCTCATGGATTGTTTCTTGAAGATGTTGCCATGACTTGGCTATGCAACAACTTTTTTTCCTTATGTCAATTTACCACTAATTCAGATTCCCCAGCCCTGTCTAGGGTCTGCATGCCCTGTGATTGGCTGCCCGCCCAAACCTCAGGAAGCAGGAGAGGCTACTGTCAGAGGCCAGGGAGCAATGCTGGGCAGGACAACCTGGTGTTCACCAGCCCCTAAGAGCTTGGTTGCAGACTAAGGCCTTTTCTAAATGGGGAATAGCCCCTACTCTGGGGAAGCTCCCAGTCTGATGGCAGAGACATTGGCTATGCTCTTGATGAACTTCCAGTCTGATGGTGAGAAATGGTCACAAAACCAGAGATTTAAGAAAAAGAGGAAACATAGGTAACAGCATAAATATGTTCAAAGCAGTGTTCTTTTTTCCCCTCTTTAATCCTCACTTGAGGACATGCTTATTGATTTTAAAAAGAGAGGAAGGGAGGGAGAGAGAGAGAAAGAGAGAGAGAGAGAATGAGAAATATCAATGTGACAGAGAAACATTGATTAGTTGCCTCTTGTACATGCCCAGACCCAGGGACAGAACCCACAACCCTGACATGTGCCCTGACTGGGAATAGAACTCAAAATCCTTTGCTCTGTAGGACAATCCTCCAACCAACTGAGCCACACTGGCCAGGGCAGCAGGGTTCACTTTAGTGGTGAAAAAAACAAAAACTGCCAAAACAACCCCCCAAAAGGGAAATGATTAAAAGATTATTATACAAACATTAAAATGTTTTTGAAAAAAATAGTAACATAAGAAAATGTCAATGGTGTGATGATAACTGGGAAAATGGGATACTAAATTGTTTATACATTATCATCCAACTGTGTAAAGCAATATGTGCAGAGGGAGGGAAATACATCAAAATGTTAACAGAGGTAATAATAATAATAACAACAATAATAACATTTTTGAGCACTTTCATATGTGAGGCCCTGTGCTAAAGAGTCTATACATAATATTTTACCTGTCTTTATGCGATAGAAAATATTACCATCCCCATTTTATATATGGAGAAACTGAGGTTCAAGAAGCTACATCCATGGATGGTCACTTAGCTAATAAGAGCTGACTCAAATCCAGATCTTTCTAAAGCCAAAGTCTATCTTCTTTTTAAAATATTTTTATTTATTTATTTTTAGAGACAGGGGAAGGGTGGGAGAAAGAGAGGGAGAGAAACATCAGTGTGTGGTTCCCTCTCACACTCACCCCCCGCACTGAGGACCTGGCCCACAACACAGGCACGTGCCCTGACTGGGAATCAAACCAGTGACCCTTTGGTTCACAGGCTAGCACTCAATCCCCTGAGCCACACAGCCAGGGCCAAAGTCTATTTTTTAAAGATCATTTGTGGCTTGAGATTGAGAGCCGCCCTTGCCACCACCAACATGGAGACTTTGTACTGAGTCCCACTCTTAGTGCTGAAATGCCCCAACCTGAAACTGATGAAGCTGCCCTGGGTGAACATGCCCTCAGCCATGACCGTGTACATTTGGTATCTTACTTCCTCATTACTGGAGGAAAAATGTATAATGTTATCGCTGAACCCTCAAATGATGGCTCTATGACTGATGAACATGGGCACAAGAGACCAGTAGCTTTCTTGGCCTACAGAGTAATGGACAATATATCATGGAAGGACTTGCATCCAGCTTCCTGTTTACAATGGGAGGTTTAGGTTTCATAATCTTAGACCAATCCAATGCTCCCAACATTCCAAAACTCAGTGGATTTCTTATTCTAGTCAGTGGATTTTTCTGTGTCCTATTGAGTTTTCCCATGGCTAGAATATTCATGAGAACGAAACTGCCAGGCTCTCCGATAGGTTAGAGTCCCTTTTGCAAAGAAATTTGTGGATGAGGGATTTGTTCTTGTTAATGTCGTTTTAAAGGCTGAACCAATCCTGATATGAGATATGGAAAAGGACGAAAGCAGCAGAAAAGAAGCATCTAGTAGACAACATGGGACACATAGTAAAGCTTGGACTAAAGTATCTTCTTGGTATCAAAGAGACAAGCTTCTTACAGCGCTTTTTCCTGCTGACCCACATCCTGCACCAACACACCAGTGATGCTCAGTGGCATGTTCTCCTCAGCTTTTAATTTCTTGAAGAAAATATACTCCATTTCTACAACTATAATATTGAATAGAGCGATTATTGTTTTACAACTCTCAACATTTTTTTGGAGATAACAATTCTGACTTTCAGAAATTAATGTAAAGTCAGAAAGCAAGATCCCATAAGCTGAGAACTCCAGATAGCTGATCCGCTTCACCTGTGGTGCTCTGCCTTTAAACAGAGTATGCAACTGCATTTCTTCAGGTGTGCATGGAAGACTGTTTTCTGAACAATAAGGTGTGTGAAAGGAGCAAAAATAAAGAATTTTTCTTATTTTAAAAAATCATCTTTTTTCTCCTTTGCTCTTCACGTTGGAGTTTTGAGTGATTTTTACTTTTTGTAACTTTCATGAATTTCCCTAGTTCTGTACACTAACCATCTACTTGCCTATAAAATCGGAAGATGTATGTTTTGAAAAAGAAGGGGAAGAAATATGCAAGAAAAACATAAACAAGAAGCAAAAGACATTGTATCAAACAAAAAGCATATATTAAGGTCTGAGAAATCTCATAAGGAACGTGTATGTTGTAGTTGCTTCTGTTACCAACCTGCATTGCAAAAATATATATAATGTATTTATAAACAATTACAAAATAATACAGTAATGTATTTATTTAAAAATACAAATACATAATGTATTTATAAATTATTATAAAATAATGTATTTATAAATAATATAGATTTAAATACCATGCATATTTACTTACATGTAAATATCTCACTGTTTATGAGAGCAGGGGCCCTGACCTTTCTATCTCTGTGGTTCTTGCTTAGGGAAGATATCCTCCAACATAGGGTTTAGCACACAATAGACTCTTAGTAACTGTTTATTGAAAGATAGGAACTAGAAACCAGTGACCTGAAGATAAAATCAGAAGAGGCTTTGCTGGCCTCCGGGGGGATTAGAGGTTCTGGGAGGGCGACCGTGGAGCAGTCGCGGGCGGAGTCGGGGGAGGGTGGGATGGGGACAACGCTCCGGAAGCGGTTTTGCGGCAGGAATTAGCGAGAGGAACGAGACAGCCGCAGTCCCACCCTCCCAACTTCTGTCCTCGCTCCGGAGAGTGTAGAGGGGCCTTGGTTCCCTCCGGCGGCGGGTGGGTCCGGCGGCGTTGGCCCCGCCCTACACCCCTTGGCCGCCCGGCCTGCCCCTCCTCTGGGGGATGGTGGGGGGAGGGGGAGCGCTGGCCGCGGTGCTGAAGCAGCGCAGGCCGCAGAGGGAGGGAGGCGGGGCCGGCCCAAGGGGGCGGAGCTCTCCGGAGCCCAAAGCTGAAAATGGGGGCGGGGCGGCTCCTGCAGGCCCGAAACTCCCAAGGGCTTCAGAGGAGACAGGAGATCAGAGATAGGCCGGCTACAGCGGACACAGGCACCTGGACAAGATTTCCTGAAGCCAAGATCGTCCTCCTTGTCCTATTTATTTATTCTCTTTCCTCTACCTTGGAGGGACCCTCATCTTGTGCCCAGACCTCAGCCTCCTCTCCAAACCCGGCTGAGGGTGACCTGCTTCTGGGCCCCCATCTGCACAGACACCGACTTCCAGCCCACAGGCCCCAGCCCAGGCTCCGGTGCCCTCACCATGGTGAAGTTGCTGCCTGCCCAGGAGGCCGCCAAGATCTACCATACCAACTATGTGCGGAACGCCAGGGCGGTCGGCGTGATGTGGGGCACGCTCACCATCTGCTTCTCCGTGTTAGTCATGGCACTGTTCATCCAGCCCTACTGGATCGGGGACAGCGTCAACACACCCCAGGCAGGCTACTTCGGCCTTTTCTCCTACTGTGTGGGTAACGTGCTCTCCTCTGAGCTCATCTGCAAGGGTGGCCCTCTGGACTTCTCCTCCATCCCCTCTAGAGCCTTCAAGACTGCCATGTTCTTTGTGGCCTTGGGCATGTTCCTCATCATTGGCTCCATCATCTGCTTCAGCCTGTTCTTTGTCTGCAACACTGCCACAGTCTACAAGATCTGCGCGTGGATGCAGCTGGCTGCGGGTGAGCGGGGATAGTGGGTGGGCAGGTGGGGGCCCACTCCAGGCCACACGTGTAGCTGCACCATCCCGTCCTCTGTGGAAACTCTGGTTCTCCTACTCAGCTGTCCTCCTTTAGCCTGGCTCTACTCAGTGCTCTGCCCAACCTTCTGAGGAGTAGAGACTCTTAGAATGGCTGGGATGGAAGGACCTTAGAGACCAAGTTGTTCAAATGCCTTATCTTGCAGTTAAGGAACTGAGGACCAGAGAGGGCAAGTGACTTTCCCAGGAGCACTCAGCTAATTGGTAGAAGAAATCAGGTGTCCTGATTCCCAGGTTATTTATTACACCAGAGGCTGTTGCCACTCTGGGAGGAAGGAAAAAGAAAGCTTCCATTGTCAGCTGTGTGGGAATGCAACCCAACTACGTGGCAAAACAGCAGTGCTGGTCAAGCACGTTCTAGGTGTCCACATCACCCACTTCTGTGCATTTGTTCTTTCTCCTTTAAGGATCCCCAGAGTCCTGCCCTCACCCCGTCCCTCCCACCCCAAGCTGCTCTCAAAGAAGACTGTAAGGTCAGTCACTGATTTAGGATGTTCTGCTGCACGTGACCTCTCCCACGGAAACTTGCATTTAAGTTCCCTCTTTCATTGTAGAATGAAAGTCTTTGTTCCTTAATTATAGGGTTCCATACTTGAGGCTGTAGCGGGGAGACATTTTGTGATGTGGGGGCAGGTACTGTCTAGGGTCTTTAAAACCAAGTAGGGAGGTGGTTACTTGTGGTACTCAGAGGAAAGACCTCCGCAGCCACCTTTCCCTGCTCCTGGCCCAGGCAGGCCTCAGTGGGCCAGCTGGTCCTACTCTCTAGAGCCCAGGGAGAGATGGCCTAAGACTTTGTCGTGCAGCCCTTGGTCCCTCCCCACCCCAATGACTGTGCACAGCCTGTCCGCACTGAAGAGATATCCGAGGCAGTGCTGGGGACTGCAGACAAGAGTGGAACTGCTTTGCCGTGGTTGACTAGAATGAAAGCAGTGTTATCCTGAACAGGTGGAATGAAACATGGATCAGAATCCCAGGCAATTAACATATAATCTCAAGACCCATGTCTGAGTTGGAGGGGACCCCAGAGAGCTACAGTCCTCTGCCCCCCAACTACAGATCAGGAATTTGGGGCTTAGAGAGATGGTAAAACTTGGCCAAGCTATAGCAGATCAGTTGGCAACCAAGCACCTAGGAGAATGGAGGCAGAGTCGCACACTTATGTGGTGTAATGATTTGCAGAGTAGCTTCGCACATGTCATCTGGACATGTCAGCAGCCTCATCACGATGCAGTGACGTGGGTGTTCCTTCCATTTTACACATAAGGCTTAGGGGTTAATTTGTCTTTGAGCACACAGGTAGTGAGGGACAGAACCTTTGATTTCGAATCTTGTACCCAGGCCTTTCACCATCCTTCAGAGGTGCCCACATCCCCATAACCCTCTTCTATGTAATCTCTCTGTATGATAAAGGAAAGGCTGGGGTAAGGATGAAACAAGCCTTGATGGGCAGTGGGAGGAAGAAGGGGAATGAAGATTTAGCAGTTTTGCGATGAAGTGGGGTAGAACGGACCCTGGCATGCTGTCAGCTGGCCCTACACATCAGAGCTGTGGGATTCTGGGAACACAACCATCCCTCTCCTTCTCTGCACTGCCCCTCCTCCAACCTCTCACAACAGGTGGCATTTGCCGAACAGGCAGTGCTGGGAGGGCCTGGGTGGGGGAGGGATCACCTGGCCATCTGAGCCAGACTCTGGGTCATGGAACTGGAGACACTATTAGCAGGGGTGGCCAGGGATCATCGCATGAAACATTTACGTTGGGGGAGAGCGAAGGTGGTGTCATGTTCCACTGTCCTGGGCTGGGGAAGGGAAGATGAGCCAAGGGAGGGAGCAGTAGGCGGTATGTCCCACAGCCAGCAGCTGGGAGATGCATCTATCTGAAGAAGCCTTAACCAGTTTGCTTGATCTTGCTAGAAGCCTGGGACCAAGAAAGGGAGCAGGAGAAGGAAAATAGGACTGATGACAGGACCCGTGTGGGCTGTGCCTTAACATATCAGATGAGCTTCTGGATGCCAGGGGCAGGCCAAGAGTGGTCCCAGCTCCTACAAACACTCACAGGGCAAGTTGCTTGTCTCTTGGAGTCTTGGCGACCTCATCTGTATAACCTACCAATAGCATCTCCTTTCACAGGGTTCTTTCGAGGCTGGGATGATATAATGCATGCAAAACACTGCACAGTGTCCAACATGTGGCAGGTGCTCAGGCAATGTAAAAATCACAAAAACCAACTTTATCAGTCAGGATGGCTGTAGTGATACCACAGTACCAAACAACTCTCAAATCTTAGTGGCTTAAAATATAGGTTTATGACCCCCTCATGGTACACACTCCCTGAGGATCAGTTGGGGGCTCTGCCCTCACTGTTCTCTACTGAAACCCAGGCTTCATCTGTCACTGAAGAGGGACAGGGAGCTCTAGAAGGTCTCCCCCACCTGTTAAATGCTCTGGCCTAGAAACGCACACATTTTACTGGCCAAAGGAAGTCAGATGGCCTTGCCTAACTTCAAGGGAGGGAGGGGGGGTCAAGGAAGTAGAATCCTCCTGTGCACCCGGAATAGTCAGGATGAGCAGCTCCGATGACATCTGCATCCACTCAGGTTGTGTCCATCTGACTTCGATGCCAATAACAAGAGCAACAGTTAATGTTAGTTGGCCACTGACCATGTACCAGACTGCAGTAAACTTTCCATAGTCACACTGAATCCTCATTACCCTGCTTTGAGTCAGGTATTATTATCCCTATGTTACAGATGAGAGTATGGAAGTCAGGAAGGGTAAGTAAACTTGCCTAATACCTTATACCATGCTGGCCTCTACTTAGAGCCCCGAGACACCACAAATGGGGCTGACCCCGCAGGCCCAGGACCAGAGGTGGAAGGGTAGGGTGCTTACAGAGGGCCGTGTTGCCCATAGTGACAACTTGTTTCCAAGTCCAAGGCCCTGGGATCTTTCCCAGAGCCGCCATACAAAGACAGTGTGGAAGGGGAAGGGGCCAAGGGGAGAAGCGCTGGGGAGAAAAGTACAGAAGGGTGGTTCCTGTCCACATTCACCTATGCACGAGCATGTGTGTGTGTCTCCCCTCCACCCCCCGCCACCCCAGTTAATCCAGGGGCCATGCGGGGCACCAAAGGCTGGTCTCATACTAAGAGGGGAAGCCCACAGGTTTTACCTAAGAATCTTCCTGAAACACTTCTTAGCTTGTCACTAAATCTGAAGCATCACCACTAAACACATTCAGCTCTTCGGAGAGATGTCACAGTCTGGGAGTAGAAGGAATTAACTCTGAAGTCAAGAAGGGAGCCCCAAGTTCAGGTCCTGGCTCTGCCACAGCTGGATGACTGGGCCACTGAGTGACTGCACTTGGTTTCTCTGAGACCTCAGTTTCTAGTCTGTAAAATGTGACATTCATGTATGGCCTACTTCACAGGACTATTGTCCGGGTCAAGAGCAAAATGCTACATGAAGTACTTTGTGATCTATAAAAGAACAATACAAATGAGCTCCTTCTGTAAAACAATCAAAGGAGGGTTGATAGACTTGGGGGGAAGGTGGGACCCTGATGTTTATACTTCCCTGCACATTTGTTTGCTCTGCTGGCCCTCCTCACAGGAGCCAGCAGAACCCCCATTAGGTAACTTTGGGCCCTGTGAGGTGCTGCTCCAAGGGGCTCCTGGGTAGGCACAGCCTCAAGACTAAAGACCCTCCTGCCTGCAGAAGCAGGGCCCGGGTGGGAAAGAAGGCACCCATGGCTGCACGGTTGCTGTGCTCAGGGTCACTGCGGTCACACCCCAGGATTATGTCACCTGTCTGTGCAGTGAGGCTGGGGTGGAGGTTTGGTGATGAGGCATGGGAGGAGTGGGGGAGGGGGAAATGGACCTTGTGGCTCTGAGTACCGAGTCAATGAAAGCGCAGGGTGGCACAACAGGAATGACACTCACGAGTGCCGGGAGTGTGCCAGGCACTGGTCTGAGCACTTTTCCAATATTAATTCATCTGACTCTCACTGCAGTCTAAACAGATGGGTACTGTCATGATCCCTATTTTACAAATGAGGAAACAGGCAAAAGAAAGAAGTGTAAGTAGCTTGCTCCAAGTTACATAGGTAGTTAGCAAAGAGCAGGGCTTGAAGTGAAGTATCCAGGCTGTTCCAGCTGAGACAACCCCACGGAGCAGTGCTTTTGAAACCACAGCTCCTGCCCTGGCCAGTGTGGCTCAGTTGGTTGGAGCATCATCCCATAAACTGAAGGGTCGTGGTTTCGATTCCCAGTCAGGGCCCATGCCTGGGTTGTGGGTTCAGTCCCTAGTCAGGGCGCATATGAGAGGCAAGCCATTGATATTTCTCCCCCTCCCTTCCCCTCTCTCTAAAATCACTGGGCATGTCCTTGGTGAAGATAAAAAAGAAAAAGTGGTTCCTGATCCCACCCCTAATTCAGGAATCATCATTTTTAAACACACATTCCAGGGGATTCTTAGATTCAGGAAAGCAGGGCAACTGTGCTGTGCTGTTCTGGGTAAGAATGAGGAGACCCAATGGCTTGAATGGAAGGTTCATGAAGGAAGCAGTCGGAGACAGGGCTGGAATACATCCTGTGGTCAATGACTGAGATGCATGGGCTGTAGGGCACACCGGTATCTATGTGCTGTAAAACGGAATATATTGGGTTGGCAAAAAGTTTGTTTGTTCTTTTCCATAAGATGGCTCTAGTGGCACTTAGCTGTCTTTAACTTTATTTGAAACAATTTTGTTAGATTGTATGGTGACAGCTGTCATCAGCAGGCATTTAAAAAACATCAAAATTGGTGAATTTTTATGTAGCCATTTTAATAATGATGATGGAAGAAAACACACAACATTTTCAGCATATTATGCTTTATTATTTCAAGAAAGGTAAAAACACAACTGAAACACAAAAAAAGATTTGTACAGTGACCGGAGAAGGTTCTGTGGCTGATTCGAATGTGGCAAAAGTGGTTTGCAAAGCTTTGTGCTGGAGATTTGTCACTGGACGATGCTCCACAGTTGGGTAGAGCAGTTGAAGCTGATAGCAATCAAATTGTTGAGACATTAATTGAGAACGATCAAAATCATACCACATGGGAGATAGTCAACATACTCAAAATATCTAAATAAAGTTATTTAGATATTTTACAACAACAATAAAGTTATTGGTGAAAACAAAAATGTGTTTTTAATTTTATGGAGGAAAAACCATATGGACTTTTTGGTCAACCCAATACTTGTAATTAAACTATGGCCTGAAACTTTCTTGTTAACACTTGTTTCAGAGACATTGAAATACGAAAAAAAGTACATATGTCTTAGGAGTGATGAGTTCTCTGGACCAGGATCAGATTTTGGGAGGCTTCTAAGCAAGGGTAGGTGGAGCTTCCTCAAGTCCGAAGTGAGGAGCATGGCTGAGGGCCTGGTCAGACCCCTGTCGCTGTGGCAGAACCCGCCCTGGGCTGCGGGGCCTGGCTCTCTGTTCTCTCCCTCTGCCCGCTGGCTTCCAGGGAAGCTGCTTTAGCTCTTAGAGCCTCAGTTTTCTCCCCTGTGTACTACAAGAAGGATGGTGGGATCTGCCCCTTGTGCCTCTCAAGGCTGTTAGCATATGGAGAAGGGAGGTGATAAGATGGCAGCAATGTGAGGCAGGAGGTGGCAGACCAAGCACACCCAGACTGACACTTCTGTCCCCACTCCCTCAGCCACAGGCCTGATGATTGGCTGCCTGGTCTACCCAGATGGTTGGGACTCCAGCGAGGTGCGGGGCATGTGTGGGGAGCAGACGGGCAAGTACACGCTGGGCCACTGCACCATCCGCTGGGCCTTCATGCTGGCCATCCTGAGCATCGGAGATGCCCTCATCCTCTCCTTCCTGGCCTTTGTGCTGGGCTACCGGCAGGACAAGCTGCTTCCTGACGACTACACTGCGGATGGACAAGGTAACCCACCCTCCCCTGGGGAGGTGGGACTTCCTCTCAGCCAGTCAGGGAGACTTGGCCTCTGGCCAAGAGGTGGGGACACCAAGTCCAATCAGACACAGCTCTTGTCTCAAAGGCCAAAGTCCAGTGGAGGGTTGCAATATGGCAGGTGACAGGCCTGTGGGGCAGAGGCTGTTCCAGGTGAAAGGGTGTTCTCCTGCCCCATGTGTTCTAGGGGTGTACGGGGAGAGTCTTGATCCACCTGGGGAGCCAGGCATGGCCTCCCCTAGAAAGCCACCCAGAGGCTGGCTCATGAAGTAACCCCGAGGATTTGCTAAGTGGATGACGGGTGAGCAGAAGTGATGACCTGGGTAAGGAGAAAGGCAGATTAGGGTACAGAAGGGACAGCTCCTGGACTGTGCTCCCTGGGGTGAGGGTAGCCTTGGGGTTCTCCATGTGCCCATCCTGTTTCAGTTTCTTCTCTTCCAAATCCTGCCCCTCAAGCATAAAAGCCTGTTGCAGCTGACCCTGGACGCACCAGCAGACCCTTCAGGAAGCCTCCTCTGACTGCTTCCCAATGGCCTCCCTTCCTCCAGGGCTCCTGTCTCTCATAGGCTCTTCCTCTATCTTGAGGCGCTAACCTTTCAGTGCGCACATTTTATCACCTTGTCATAGGGCAGGGCCTGTCTCACGCCCTGTGAATCCTGAAATGCAGGTGGCCACTGTGAGGGGCCTGTCACACCCCAGAGACCTCTCCAGTCTCCATTCCCCACAGTTGTCTTCATATCACCCTTGAACCTGAACAAGAAGACACAGCCAAACTCCCTTTTCCCCTGTGACCAAAGGCTTCCCAGGGAAGCACCTGAAGCCTTCAAGGGAGACCATCTACAGGTTCACAGAAGGTGGGAACTCAGGTCTTCTCTGGCTCAGCCCAGGGCCCACTTCTCCACAGGGAAGTAACTGGAAACATCTCACCCTTCTCTGGAAGTGAAAGAAGAGAGATTCACAAACCTGAGTTGTGTGGTTAAAGATGGAAACCAAATTACCAGAATAAGCTGGGCCAAGGCGGACAAAGGAGCTACAGTTCTGTTGCAGCAGATTCCTAAGGGTCCTAGGGACGCTTAGGGCCTGGGTCCCTTGCTGACCCCATAAAGGGAAGGGAAATGGAACTGGTATTTATGGAGCTCCTCTATGTGCAGGAGTGATGTAAGGTTTGTTCTTAGAGGACATTTTTATCTAACCCTCACAGCAACCCTGCGAGGAAAGGATGGAGGTGGGGACCCCAGCAACCTGAATGACCTTCTGCGTCGAGGGCCTCTCCCAGGAGCTCCGCAGGAGGCTGCCTGGCTCTCAGCCTCAAGGGCCACCCTTAAATCCACTTGGACACACGCGTGGAGCATTTTTATATTACTCAGTTGTATTCTTTTTTTTCTCAGAGGGGATTCTTTTAGTTAGAAAGAAATTTTATTCATATTAATTTCTCTTTAAAGTGCTTTCTTGTAAAGAGATGGCTTTGTTCCTTTGACACTTTCTTCACTAATCAAAATGTCAATTCACTTTCCTTTCCTTCCTTCCCTCTCCTGTACCCCATGCATGTTGCCTTCAGTCTTTTCAGATTTCCTCCTCTGTATGCTTTAGTCCCCTCACTATCATACAGGATTCAATTTATTCTTTTTATTACCTGTTAGAAAACACCCACATAACCTTCCTGAACACATCTAACTACTCAATGAAGTAGTTATTGCTTCTGTCAAAGCACAAAGTTGGGTCAGGAAAGCAGAGCTTGAATCCCAGTTCTATTTGTTTGTTTGTTTATAATTGAATTTATTGGGGTGACATTGTTTAATACAATTATATAGGTTTCAGGTGTACAATTCTATGACACATCATCTGTATATTGTGTTGTGTGTTCACCACCCCAAGTCAAGTCTCCTTCCATCACCATTTATCCTCCTTTATCCTCTTCTACCTCCCTTATCCCTCCCCTCTGGTTATTACCCTGCTGTTGTCTGTGTCTTGAAGGTTTTTTTTTTTCTTAATCCCATTACCTTTTTCACCCAGCCCCCTAACCCTCCCCCTGACAGCTGTCAGTCTGTTCTCTGAGTCTGTTTCTATTTGCTTGTTAGTTTATTTTGTTCATTAGATTCCATATCTGAGTGAAGTCATATGGTATTTGTCTTTCTCTGACTGGCTTATTTCACTTAGCATAACGTTCTCCAGGTCCATCCATACTGTTGTAAAGCCTAAGATTTCCTTTTTTTTAATGGTTGAGTAGAATCCTATTGTGTAAATGTACCAAAGCTTTCTTTTCCACTTATCTACTGATGGGCACTTGGGCTGCTTCCAAATCTTAACTATCGTATGAATCCTAGTTCTTTGGAGTTGCTTCTCCTCAGTGTTCTTTGCAGTGAAATGGGGGGCACCAACCGCTGCTCTGCTACCTCAGTTATTGTGTGGCATAAATGAAACAATGAAGGCAGACATGAACCTTGCACGAGTATGTACTTGTTAATCTACTCTTTAGGGGTAAAGGAAGCAATGGAAAATAAGTATGGGCTTTGCAGTCAGAGCTGGGTTTAAATTTGACCCCTTGTTAACTAGCTGTGTGACTTTGCAGAGCTTACTCAACCTCTCTGATTCTCAGTTCCCTGATCTGAGCCTCATTTCCATGGAGTTATAACCTACTTCAAAAGACTGTGCTCAGGAAAGGATGAGAATGTCTGCTTTTGTCATTTCTATTAAGATTGTACTGGAGCTTACGACCAGGGCAAGTAGTCAAGAAAAAAGAAACAAAAGAAGTTGCATATGGAGAGGAAGAAGTAAAAATATCTTTTCACAGATAACTTGATTTTATATATGGAAAATCCTAAATAATCCATGAAAAAACTATTAAAGCTAATATGCAACTTTGGCAACGTTGCAGGATTTAAGAGCAACATACAAAAATCTATTGGATTTGTGCCCTGGCTGGTATGGCTTGGTTGGAACGTCATCTGGTAGCTGAAAGACTGTGGGTTCCATTCCCAGTTAGGGCACATACTTGGGTTGTGGGTTCCATCTTAGGTCCGGGTGTGTACAATCCCCGGTTCGGGCGCGTGCAGGGGCAACCGATCGATGCTTCTCTCTTGCACTGATGTTTCTCTCTCCCTTCCTCTCTCTAAAAGCAATTAAAAAGTGTCCTCAGGTGGGGCTAAAAAATAATAAATTAAAAATATTAAAAATCTATTGGGTTTGTATACACTAACAATGAACAATCTGAAAATGAAATAAACAATTTCATCCTGGCTGATGTGGCTCAGTGGGTTGAATGTGGGCCTGTGAACCAAAAGGTCACCTTTTGGATTCCTGGTCAGGGCACATGCCTGGGTTGCAGGCTAGGTCCCAGTTGTGGGTGTGTGAGAGGCAACCACACATTGATGTTTGTCCCCCTCTCCTTCCCTTCCCCTCTCTCTAAAATATAAATAAAATCTAAAAAAAAGAATAAAACAATTTCATTTACAATGGCATAAAAAGAATAAAATAGGAAAAAAATGTAACAAAAGAAGTGCAAAACCTATACATGAAAATTGTAAAACATTGTTGAAAAAATTAAAGTCTTAAATAAATGAAAACATTCATGTTCATGGATCAGAAGACTTCATATTGTTAGGATGGCAATATTCCCCAAACCAATCTACAAATTATGTGCAATCACTATCAATATCCCAGTTGGCTTTTTGCAGAAATTGGTGAGCTGATCCTAAAATTCATATGGAAATGCAAGAGATCCAGAATAGCCAAAACCATATTGAAGAAGAAGAAAACATCAGAAGGTGGACATGTCTTGATTTCACAACTTATTTCCAAGCTACAGTAATCAAGATGGTGTGGTACCTGCAACAGAATAGACACACAGACCAATGGAATGCATCTGAGAGTCCATAGTGGGGATAAATGATAACGGAATGAATGAATAAATACATAAATAAATAGTCCAGAAATAAACTGAACATCTAAGGCTGATTTTCAACAAAGATGCCAACACCTGTAAATGGGGGAAATAACAGTCTTCAATAAATGGTGTGGGGATAACCAGATATTTACATACAAAAAAAATTAAGTTGGACTACCTACCTTACATCATATATAAAACTAACTCAAAATGGATGAAAGATCTAAATGTAAGATGTAAAGTTATAAAACTCTTAGAAGAAAACATAAATGTCAATCTTCATGACCTTGGATTAGGCAATGGTTTCTTAGATGTAAGAACTAATACCCAAGCAACCAAAAAAAAAAAAAAATAGATAAATTGGATTTCATCAAAACTGAAAACTTTTGTGTTTCAAAGGACACTATCAAGAAAATGATAGCATAATCAATAAAATATATTTAAAAAAGAAAGTGAAAATACAACTTACATATTGGGAGAAAATATTTGCAAATCATAATTGTAAGTCTAGTATCCAGAACATATTAAAAACTCTTACAACTCAAAAGTAAAAATAAAAATACAAATAACACAATTTTTTAAATGGGCAAAGGATTTGAACAGGCATTTCTTCAAAGAAGATATACAAATGTCCAAAAGCACAAGGAGATACTCAACATCATTAGTCATTAGGAAAATGTAATTCAAAACCACAATGAGATAGCATTTCACACCCACTAGGAAGGCTATGATAAAAAAGATAAGGAAGTGTTAGTGAGCATATGAGGACTTGGAAACCTCATACACTGGTGGCGAAAATGTAAAATTTTGTGGTTGCTGTGGCAAACAGAATGGCCATCCTCAAACGGCTAAACGTAGAGTTACCATGTGACCCAGAAATTCCACTCCTGGGTATATATACAAGGAAATCGAAAATGCACGTTCACATAAAACTTGTGGATGAATGTTCATAGTAGCACAATAGTCAAAACATGGAAACAACCTGCATGTGCATCGACTGATGAATGGATAAAGAATATGCATAAATCCATACAATGGAATATTATTCAGCCATAAAAAGGAATGAAGTACTGAAAATTGCTATAATGTGGATGAATCTTGAAAAAATTACATAAGTGAAAGAAGCCAGACACAAAAGACCATATATTGCATGATCCCATTCATAAAAAATGTTCAGAGCAGGCAAATCCATAGAGACACAAGGTAGTAGTTACCTGGGGCTAGGAGGAGGGGGGAAATTGGGAGCAATTGCTAATGGGCACAGAGCTCCTTGTACGAAAACATCCTGGAATTAGGTAGCAGTGATGCTTCCACAACTGAGTGAATATCCTTGAAACAACCAGGTAGAGTAAAATTTATGTTAGTGAATTATATCTCAAGAAAAATAAAAGATCATGCTTAGGATTAGAGAGTGCATACAAAACACTGACAATGTCTGCATATTATAGGGGATTAATCAATATTAGTTCTCTCCCCCTCTACCTTTCTAGTGTCTCCACTTCTTACATCATCCATCTGCCCAACCAATAACAGCTCCTGAGCTCAGTTGCCCACTGACAGTTGCTGGCCCTGGGGGTGCAGTGGTGAGGGAAGAAGTCTAAACTGGACCTTAGGTTCTGATAATGGAGACGATCTAGCTACATGGAATTACAAGCTGATAAACATTTTGAACAAAGAGTGCAAGCTTTCTCGAGAATGAGTAAGAGGAATTGTTGGGGAATGCTCCTGAAAACAAGGCTTGGTTGTAAACAAGCACTGTTCCTTCTCTTTTTCATTGCAGAGGAAGTCTGAGGCAGCTGAAGGGTTGGTGAGTAATTCCACTGGGGGGTGGTCTGTGTGACCTTGGATGGGCTGCGGCTTCTGCTTCCTTACCAATCGTCAGGCAGAATAACTCATGAGACTGAGCTGTAGGGGCCGAGAGGTGGCCTGAGGGTGACCTTGGGAACAGGAGGAGCTAGCTGGACCTAGGGGCTAACAGGAATGCTTTAGTTTTACTTGTGTCTTGAGAAATGGAAAAAGAACAGGGAGAGAAGAAAGAATTTAAAACAGGCAGGTGGCTTCATAAACCCAACTTTCTGTGGAGTTTGGCAAAAAAGAACAACTTTTAGAACTCATTACTGTCATTTGAACCCTGATTTTCAGACAGAATTTGAAGTGATTTGTAAGACATATAGTAGAAAAACCTAATAAAATAGAAAACAAAAGTCGTAAGAGGAAAGCAAGTATTCCAGAAAGAGAGGCTAATAGAATTACTGCATTGAGTTATTAAATTCAGCTCTGCTTCCTGATAGCTGAGGCAAAAAGAAAAACAGGATTTAAGCAGTTTTAATGTGTGGTTGAAAAGGAAGCACAACCTATTAATATCCTTATTGTCTTTGAAGTTTTCAAAATGTGATTTAACAAGAAAATTAAGGAACACATTTAAAAAAAAAAGAAAGAAAAGCCCAGGACAGCCCTGGCCGGCACGGCTCTTTTGGGCGTCGTACTGTGAAGCAAAAGGCCGCCAGTTCAATTTGGTCAGGGCACATGCCTGGGTTTCCGGCCTGGTCCCCAGATGAAGCGCATGCGGGAGGCAACTGATCAATGTTTCTCTCCCTCTTTTTTCCCTACCTTCCCATCCCTCTATAAATAAATAAAATCTTAAAAACAAAAAAAAGTAAAGCAAAGCCCAGGACAGAATCAGCTCCTTAATAGCTGTCACTGATTAAGGATCTACACACTGCAGGCCAGGCACTTTGTGTGGGTAGGGAGGAGTATCTCACTATAAACTATTTTAAATTTTGCGAATTAACTCCCAATCTGTGACCACATAGATATACTTTTTTTTGAATAATTATAAATCAGTTTGCAGCCTCCCCCCCCCCCCCGCAAAGATGTTTCTCAGACTTTAATAAAAACCCAAAGAGCTGGGGATCTTGTTGAAGTGCAGGCTCTGCCTGGGAGGGGTGGGGGGGGGGGGCCCAGCACTGCATCCTAGCAGTGATGGGTGCTGGAATTGGGGCCCCACTCTGAGTAGCAAACTATTAATTAGAATATAGATGTTTTCCCGATGTTCATTATGAAAGTTTTTAAAAGCTGCCAACTCCACAGCACTGGAGTGCTATTCAATTGTTAAACCAGACCTTGGTTATTAGCCATTTTGGATTGCTGCCATAGATAACTTTCTGATAGATTCTGGGGTGGAATTACTGAGTTCCCTTTTTTTGCTCTACATTTTATTTACATTATAATGGACATGAATTTTTTTCTCAAGAGACATCAAATACTCTCATACACTATTATACACTAGTGAGGATGATTGCATGCCTGTGTGGAAATGAATCAAAATGTGAGCATCCATGGGGAAGTTTTTCATTTTTATTGGCTTTAAAAGTATCAAATTTTATAATCTTAAACTCTGTTGTTGTTTTAAAAAATATCACAGGTCATCTATTTCCCTGACACTGGAAAATGAGGGAACAGTATTCTTCAGAGATGAACCTAGTTCCTGCCCAGCATCCCTGTCCCTGGCTGCTAGAGCAAGCCCTGAAGCCCTCGCCGCAGGACTGGAGCCTGGTGCTCTCTGGAGACTAGGCCACCTACTGCCTACAGAGAACTCTCAGGTGAAGCCGAAGTGCCGCGACCCCCATCGATATGCAGACACAGGTCCCTCTCTCCTGACTGGACACCCAAGTTCTCTTCCTGTCCCTTCATACCTGCAAATCACTTTTCCCTCTTGAGGCCTCCTCCGTGAAAGGAGAAGGTGGAATGAGTTGGAGCCTAGGGCCCTCCAGGTCTGAGACTCCCACAGCCCAATGCACCGAGGACACGTCCTTTGAAGGCACACCAAAGACCGCCACCAGCTCCGCAGGGCATCTGAACAAGAGGCAGTTAAGCAAGGTGGATCATTTCAGGTTGAGGTTTAGGGGTTCCTTTGCTTCTCCTTTCTCACATTTTGTTTTCTTATCGATTCTCAGAGGTGGGTAAGGAAGAGAGAAGCAACTAGAACCTGCAAAGGAAGTCTAATAAAGATTGGGTGAGCACAGAGTCTAAAAACTTGAGACTAAATTGACATTTTTCCCTTTGGAACCCCAAATCACACCTCTGTATAGTGCCCACACTGACCCAAACAGAACTGGCTACTAGATTCAGAAATCTGTTACATGTGTTCAAGTAATTTGTTACAGTAATTGAAAACATTTCTTGTAAAATACTTTGGATTTGGCACACTAAATGGCGAGTCTTTGCCAGCACCCAGAGGGGAACTCAGTTTGGATAATACCGTGTTGTAGCAAACGCCAAGACGACTCGTTCTTCAGGCTGTTCCCTCCCTGGGGGATGGTGGGTAGGAACAGGGATTTGTTGATTGTCTGCAGTGAATGGTCCAGAGGAACAGGTGTTTCCTGGTCTTCAGTCATTTACTCAGGAGAGAAAAAATGTGGGCGCTGTTCCCTCACAGGCAAGAGAGGGTAAATGCTGAACAAAGCTGTAATGGATTTTGTTGTAGCTTCGGTCAGTCCCAGCAGCAGTCAGGGACATGGCACACAGTAGGTGTCTTACTCCGGGGCCATAGCGTGTGACGTATTAACCAACACCCTCTGACCCTATGCCTTGTCAGTGCAGCGTTTCTGCTCCCGTTCAGATGGGTGTGGAACGAGTACTTCCCAGCACTGTACAGGTTGCCGATGGGAACTTTTAGCATGAGGTGTAATAATCGTATTCATATCTTTTTTTTAAGTGGCTCAGTGAGTTTATTGCATTTTTTCCATTACCACATGTTACCCTTACACTCAGCCTTCTCTGAGGCAGTCGCCACACTTGTCCATGTCCATGAGTCTCCTTGTATTTTCTTGTGCTGATAAGATTATTTCAGAGCCAGGCACCTACTTTATGCAAGCTTGATGAATAGCAGAATTTCAAATTCTGTAGCTTAGTGAGTTTCTAGCTATATTTGTTCATTTATTTTTTACTTTTTATAGAAGGCAAGAAATAAAAACATTTCTAAAAGCCTCTCTACTGTCAAAATATTTCTTACTGAAATAGCAACTATGGTGATTCACAGAAGCTTCTGGGGGCTTCAGGTGCACCTGCCAACAGCTTGCATTGCTTTTGCTAACAGCAAGCTGCTTTGTGCTGGGGAATGATATGCAACCGAGTCACCACCCAGCGTCTCCCCTTTAGCTTTCTGTTCAAGGAAACTCAGAATTCAACCTGTCCAATAATAGTAATGATTTTTGTTGATACTCTCAGCTCTCTAAAGTGGCTTTACCTTTAAATAAATTCTTAAAGGGTACCTCACATCTCATCTTTGAAGGTATATAGAAACTCAATAAAACCAGCATTCCTCTAACCAAGTTACCCTCCTTCCTCACTCCCTTCTGGTTTGCCTGTCTTGGGCTGGGGCCTAGGGATGGTTCTGATACCCAAGTCTCATCAACAATGACCAAGCCTGAGCAGATCTGGCCCAGAGAGGAAGGACTAGTCATTTACACCTGAAATGTGAACTGGAAGGGTACCCCAAATACTTTCATTACCTTACATCCCTGAACTGTTCCTGCATAACAAACTACCCAGAATGCAGTGGCTTTAAAATATTTCAGTTTCTGCCGGTTAGGATCCAGCAAGTCTCAACCTCAAAGTTTCTCGCAGGGCTGCAATTAAGGCGTTGCATGTGCTTCCAAGCCCAGCGGTTGTCTGCAGGGTTTCCCACAGGTTGTACTGGGGGCTTCTCCACAGTGGTACTCACACAGCACCTTATTGCCCCAGAGCCAGGGCTCTGAGGCGAGTCAACAGGGTGCAGGCAGAAGCCACAGCCCTTGCCATGTCCCAATCTCAAGTGACATCCTGTCATGTTTACCTTCCTGTTAGGATGATGCCCACATTCAAGGCATGGGGATTACAAATGTTCTTACCCAAGTGTGTGAATAATAGGTGGGGATCACTGGGGTCCTGCTAAAGGTTGTTTTTCAAATAACTTATTGTGTCATAATGAACTCCTCTAATTTTCTGCTGGAATGGGCACTTACCATAATGCTTTATTGGAACAAATGTTAGATCCTCATAACCTCACATGCTGCTGACAGATTTGTTTTACAACAAAGTTGCTGAAGATGAAAGAAGGGCCCTAACCCTCAAAATTCCCTCCATTTTTGTTATCTAACCTCAAGAGGATTTATAGTAGGGTCCACTAGTTCCCCAGCGACTGTGCCTTCCTCTATATTGAACAAATCCAAAGCTACCAATGTAGTATCTTAGGGGCATAACTTCTAAGAACACAGCTCAAATCGTAGGCAGCCGATGTACCTTCTATAACACAGTCCAATTCTGCCAACTGGAAGACAAAGCGTGTTACTGTATTAAGATGGGCAAAAGTTCGATCTGAATTACGGATGAGAGAAGACTGTGATGAAAGTGAACTTGGGAGGGTATGAAACCAGGTTGATCACATCCCTTTACAAGGAATGCTGCAGTGGGTAATAGAACTAGGTACTAATGTAAACTTGCTTAATTAAAACTTTTAAAACACTTAACATCTCAAGTTCTCTGGCGTTTACACTGGGATATTTCTGATTTCATGAGTGGGTGCGAATTAGTATTTGTGCAGACTTTTAAGAAAAATGCCTAGTGAACATTTAGTTTTAATCACATATATTCTTTAACCACAACTCTTAAACAAGATACCAGTAGTGACAAAAATTCCTCCTCAGTAGGGCTGAAGGTCTGTATGTTATCTTTATATAATTTTGAAGACTAAAGAGCTATGTTACCAATGCCTTGGTAACTCCAAAGGCACCAAATCGCTGGGCAAAATACAAAGCTTCTTTGGTGTTAAAAGACTTGATTTTGGGAGCAAATAAAAGTTATCAACAAATCACCAATTTTCTGTGTTACAGTAGTCTAAGGGCAAATCATCTGCCTTGTAAGGTCAAAATGGAACTCTACAGGCTTCAAAAATAAAATGGCCCTGCCTGGTATGGCCTAGTTGGCTGGAACATCGTTCTAGACTGAAAAGTTGCGGGTTCAATCTCCAGTAGGTCAAGGAGCATCCGAGAAGGCAGCCTATCAGTTTCCTTCTGTGAAAGCAATGAAATAATGTCCTTGAGTGAGGATTAAAAAAGAGAAGACAAAAAAAAAGAACAGGCAGTAATGAAATCTTTTTGTTACCTGACCATTTCTGGAGCAACTAAATGGTTTCCCCGTGGATACGCAGGGCAGATGAAAAGGTAAAAGGGGCTGTAACTCCAGCCCAGGTTGCTGGTTCTTGAGGGATAGTGGTAAGTTCTCCTAGGTTAGCACTTAAGTTTTCCAAAACTCAGGCTTGTGTCCATATATTTACCACAAAGCTAGATTGGTCAGTGTGGTGAATATACCGGTCTGATAAGTCCTGATTTAGTATTTTTAGGTTGTTTTTAAAACAGGTTTCATTATGGTCAACACTATAACATGAACACACTATGTCTTAAGTATGGCACAATGAAAACAAATGAACTAGAACAGTTTATGTAGTTCATGGATGGGGAAGGACTTTCTGTGAGTAACACTGAAAAAGTTGCAAATAAAAATGAAAAGTAAAGACTAGAAAATGATGGAAAAAGACAAAAATCACCAAATAGGGAAGCACACCAAAAGAAAGCTGGGTAACCTGGGTAAATCACCAAAAAAATGCAAATGGGTGATAAAACCCACAAAAGAAGTTTTTGACTTCACTAGGGACCCAATATGAAAATTGCTGCAAGACGCTCCCTTTTTGGGCAAACTGGCTATTAGGAACAAAATGAGCGGAGTCACAACAGGCCCTCTCAAACACTCTTGGTCACAGCAAAGTAGTCCAACTCTCCTCCACATAAGTTAGGCAACATTTATTAAAAGCCTTACAACGTGCCTACTTCCTGACCCAGCCATTGCATCTCTAAGAATTTACCTCAAGGAGTGAATCAGACAAGTGTACGAAACCTGTGTACACATTTACCATGCCAGTGCCTTGTGAACTCACAGTTCACACATTGTTGCCATTTTGCACATACAGCAATTGTAACCTGACGGGGGAAAAACAATTCTCTCAGAATTTTCCAAAATGTAATGTTAGTCCACCCAACCCCAACTTAAAAGACACAAGAAACATTACAAACCTCACAAGATAGCATGTGTTCAGGCTGTACAGTTTCATTGCATATTTAAGATCAAAAAGCACACCGAACCAATACCTTCTACTCTGAAGCTTAGGCCGGACCACACTGGGCAATAAGTGAACACAAAGCTTCTGGTGACATGTAGGTTATTAAATTGTTTATTGTATTGCATTTACAAAGAAAACAGACAATGCATCCAGTAGAAAGAATAAAAATGTATTCAGGATTTTATTTTTAACTGACAGCAAATAGAAATCCTTTAGTGAGATCATGGCAACTTGACAGTATTATGATTAAGTTTAATAAAGGTACATGGGGTGCCTGGAAGATCAAATTCTACAGCTGCCTCTTTCTATGCCTTCTAATTCAACTGGCTCCTTAAATGATGGGGAAAGCCCTTATTTCATGAGAAATGGTTCCAAAATGAAGTTATCGGTTCTCTTACTAAAAGTTCTTTTCATGTCAGTTGTTAAAATGGGCCTTCTATTTGTGTTTTGGCTATTTCACCTTAATATCATCCCCAGAATTCCTGTAGTTCCACAATTGTGACTTTACAGTTTAAAAAAGAATTCAGTTCTGGTCTGCTATTGCTTTGGATGCGTGTGTATGTGTGCTGAATATATATATATATCACTGAAAACCCAAAGTGGACTAGAATTGCTGACGGATTTTCCCTGCCGTTGTTTGATGCAATCTTTTCATTCTCTTTATTCTTGATAGGTGCATAGACAGCCTCACTTACAATTCTTTCTATAGGAACATGTCTGATTTTGGGACTACCCAATCAAGGATCTGATGAATGGCCAGCCAGTCACTCAGGGTAATGTGTTTGAGTTAAATGGATTGCATAATTGTACCACTTTTTCCTTTCCCACCGTTGGTGGATGAATGACAGAATGTACATTCTAATTCCTGTATAGAAAGTTGGCTACACAAAAGTCTCATTGGTAGCTTTGCTAGTAGAGCTTCGAGGTGCATCTCCTTGGCCTTCTGTGAACCAGAGTCCTGTGGCCGCTTCTGGGGAATGCTGTACCCCCAAGGCCCACATGGTCTGAGCTGAACAAGTGGCTATGGCCTCTGCCATGCCACTTTTGCTTTTCAATCTGACCCAAGGAATATGTAGTCTAGGGCAAGTCTGAGAGAGACTCATCCTAAGATTCATAAAGCCTTTGCTCATTAAAAAAAAAAAAAAGAAAAAAAGAAAAAAGCCTCAAGTACATCTCAATCATTTCAAAATTGCAGTTAAAAACTTACATTATACAAGGAAATAGCAGCAGAGAATGGCTAATGTTAAACCAATCAACAAAAACCTAAAAACAAACCCCCCCCCCCCCCTAAACTAATGCAAATAAGAGGTGCCATCCCACCCCTCCCCTGGGTTTTAATCCTGGGATTTCACTTAGGACCTGAGGCCTCTGAGAAAATCAAAATAGCAAAGCCACAGAGGGAGACCACTTCAAAGCTTAAAGTTTGGACAAGACAAAGTGAAAGCTGTAAATAAGAGTCTGGGAACTTCTTGGAAAAAAAAAAAAAAAAAAAAAAAAAAAAATGAAGAACTCTAGGCGTTTTCTTCTTAGATGGGAAATCTCTGAGGTCCAGAACTCCTTTCTAGAGTCAGCCTGCATTCCTCCATTATGGGGCGAGAAACACAAGTGCACTGAGTCAAGGGCCAGCCAGGGATTAAATCAAAAACAAAAACAAGAACAAAAACACCCGAACAGCCAAACAAAATAACCCTGCTGTTAGGTAACAGGAGACACATAGGAAAGGGCTGTTTGCAGAACACCTGAGGTGCTGAAGAAATTACTAGTCAATGGTTCTGTTTTGGTTTCCATTGAAAATCAGACAGAAGTTTCAAGGCTGAGTTATTAAAGAATGAAAAGAACATGACCGTGTTTCAAACAGTGACAAAATGGTACCCAAATTTGGTGTTTAGACAGCTCATTTAAAAAAGACAGTAGCTTAAAAGTCGCAGGAAAAAATGTGAACATAGAGAACAGAAACAATCCAGGAAGATGATGCAGCCCAGACACAGCGTGTTTAATGTCTCTGCTGTACAGAGAAGTGACCCCTTCCCCCTTCTCATCCTTATGCTGGCAGCAGGATATGCACTAGAAAATTAGACTCTTAGAGTCAGTGAATAAAAAGATGAGCTCATACATCTTCATAGCTCTTTTTAAAAAGGCTGCTTATAATTTAAAGGATGTCCTAATGGAAAGACAAGGGTACAGGGCGAGAGGCTATTCCATATTTTAGTCCATTAGTCTTTGGCAAAGCCCAATCAAGGCCAAATTCACCCAGGATGACCAATGGCTGTGGGGGAATCTCCACAGGGTCAAGGAAGCAAACCCACATGAACATGTCAGATTAAAAAACAGAAACAAAAAAACCCCTAGAAAACCTTGAAGGAAGAGCTTCATCCTGAACAGGGAAGGGGGAAATGCTCGGAGGGGTGGGGCGGTGGGCCGGAGGGTCAGCCCGTGATCTCTGCTGCAGTGCTGGGCTGGGGCTTAGGAGTTGAGCCAAGGGTGGCGGAGACAGTCAGCGGCAGTGGCTCTCTTCTCGGGGATCAGCTCCAACATGGGCAGTAAGAAATCCGTGAAGCCAGCTGCCTCTTCCTGAGACCACTCATACTTCTCCACGAGAACCTCAAAAAGGCCCCAGGGTTTCAGCTTTGTGATGTGTTTCAGGTCACCTACGGTTAAAAACAGCACAAAAGAAACCGACTAACACTGCCAAGTGACAAGACTCTGTGGAAATCCAGGCACTCTATAAAGAACCAAATTTTGCCATCAGAATCTAACCCTCCAATTACAAAGCACCTCTCTTCCTACTACGCTCCCTGGAAATAAGTGCCTCCATTTTTCATGAGGGCCTAAAAATTTAAGAAAATTTGTTCACTTCACCATTCCAGGATCTTAGCCCCAGTCAAACTGGGTAGCACTGTCAGGAACTAGGTATTTACTAAAATGAATATTCTAGAACATCAATCTATTTTTCGCTTCTTTGATGTAACAATTTTTTAAAAAGATTAAGTCAATTATCAGTGGCTTATTAAGGTAAATGCTGCTTTAAAATTTCTTCTTACACAACGCTTATTCCAAGCCTCTTCTGTGGGCAGTGTGTGCATATTTAATTCCCTACCTGGAACAGGCACGCCATTACTCTGACTTTGCACACAAGCAGGAACTCTTATGAAGCACTTCACTGTTTTCCCTCCCAAAAGAGGAAAATTAAGAAATATTTCTGAGTATGCTTGTTGTCAGTGTTGAGAAAAATAATTTTTCTCAGCAATAGTGTACAAGTTGTGAGGAAAAGGGAACCATGGCAAAAATGGAAAAAGAAGGCCGTTTTCTAGTCCCTTCTAAGTCAGGTTTTCCACATTTCAGCTTTTAAACTTACTATTTGAAATGCAGAAGAAATACATATTTAAATATGCCAACATCATATAGTATTGAGTCAAAAATTTGAAGCTAGAGGTTTATCTTTGTTTCCTTCACTAATTAAGCGATAACAAACTTGGGAAACCACAAAGCACAAAATTAATTCATGACTGACGTCGAAGTAGCTATGGGTGTGTCAGCGGGCTACGAGGTGAGTGAGAAGCAGTCCTGTCCTTAAGCTTAAACCAAAACCCTTGCTTGCCCTTTGACAGAGGAAGTGCTTAGGCCAAAGGCTAGCAAAAATGTGCCCACTCCGGAAGTGCTGTGTAGGCGTCATCAACCAACTTTGTGCAGGTACCATCCACAGAGTAACTAATTTAGTATGACATAAACCCTACTAGTGTCCCCATTTAGAAATCAGAGAGCTGAGGTTGTGCCAATGGCCACAGAACCAGTGGAGCAGCTGGGGCTGAGCCACATGGTCTAGCTCCAGTTACACTACTTCATCTCTCTGCTGTAGACCATCCTTCTGTAGGTGCTGGGAACATGTACCCAGCTGTACTTACCTCACAAAAGTGTATTTTTACACACTTTTGCCTCCTTAATGTCTGGGAACACACATACACATTTATTTTACCTTTTTTGGTGAAAAACTCCTTGGAATATTTTCCTGCCACAATGAGCTTGCGAGGCACCTTCCCCAGAAGTTCTATGATCAATGCAATGTGATCTGTGTTTTAAACATTTCAAGAGGGGGGAAAGGACATATGTAAGAGGAGTACCAAATACAGTTTTGGACAGTGGCAGCAAGTGCAGCATGCACACCTCTTTGTAAAGAATTTCAGGCTTGCTTTCTGTCCTAAGTGGGAAGAAGAAGACTTTATCCATCTAATGGAGAATTCAGAAAACCATAAAAAAATCAGGTGCCCGCTCCAGTGGCACCTGAGCAGTGAGTGAAAACAGTCTTGGTGTGAGTGCTCTGCACCCTGCAGCTGTTTCCCTGGGGCCTAGCTGACAACCCACGTCAACATCTCTCCTGCGCGACAGCAGGGCAAAGCGCCTTGGAATTCTGCCTATCAGCTCTCTAATGTGCGCAACGTGGTCTAAAATAGAAGGGTAAGAAGAACAGGATCAAGGACAGGCTGCAGAAGAGGTTCTTCTATGAATAGCTTTTCAAGGACTAGCTGTTTAAAAGTAACTACAAATAAAACTAAGGCGGCTCAAGGGGAGACTTGGGAAGGCCAAGAATTATTTCAGGTGGCCGGTCACCTGACAGTTGCTGGCATGTCCCTTCTGGAATTTAGAGGCTTATGTACACTTTTATTTTTGTTTTGTCTATATACCTAAGTTCAGGTGGGATTTTTAGGAAAGGTAAAAAATGTACCAATGTGCCTTTAGACATTCTAGAACTATTATTTATAAAATGGTCATATGATTAAAGCACTAACATATGATTATATAAATTTTCACAATCACCCTGTACAACAGGCAAAAGATTTATACACCATTTTAAAGATGAGAAAATGGAACTTGAGAGAGAATAAATGGCCTCCTTTGAAGCTACAGGGGTAAGGAGAGCTTGAATGCAAATGAAAGCCCACATCTTAGTCTGGTCAAGTTGCGTATGTGTGTTTTTTAAAATAAATCACACTTTTAAAGTAAGCCAAGCACTAATATTTTAAACCATAGCTACCTGACTATTTGTAGGCCACTGAAATGTCCAAGTCATGCGGTGCCCGGTAGCTGTCACAGCATAAGTACGGACTGGGAACACTGACAGGGACACGTGCAGTCTGCATCGGGAAGCAAGCCTGCGACCAGCCAGCAGACACACTTACAGGCAGGTGACAAAAACAGGGATATGAGGAGGGTTTAAAAGTGCTGGCTCCTAGCCACACGAGCTTTATAAATGAATTGAATCCTGTAGTTATAGATTCATCACTGTCAAAAAAAAAATCACTTACAAAGTTCTAATAATGTATCTTCTAGGGGAAATAATATGCTGGACAGCTACACAGCTGGGAATTTGTGAAGGTTTCAGGCCTTGTTTCTCATGTAAATAACTTACTGGTGCCTTTTTAAAAGGGCTTACTATATGAATTCCCTGTAACCTTTGGGCAGTTTCAATTGAATTTATGGCTTGGTAACAAGTACTTGGCTGCCAAGAAATTTCTGCCAATTTTAGACAGGATTTACAAGTATCTATCTTTGTATAAATTCATTGTGAGACTATAGTTTATCTTATTGTAAACTTCCAGGTGAAAACTTCATTCTTTTAATATTTTTCCTACACCAAGGAATTATTTTTCCCTTGAAATTGTTATTTACACTTAATTTCAACAACCTGTCAATTAATTACTGGATTAATTGGCTTATCAATTAATCACTGGATTGATATATTTTATAGGCAAAATGATTATCCAGTATTCTTCCAAGACCCAGGGCTGTGAAACATCAACGATAACAGAGCACATGTTACTTAGGCCCCAGTCACACTGCGATTTGCAACAAACTGCACATACTAGTCAGGGGTAATAAGGGTTTGATTTTTTTTTTGCTCTTACAGACCAAATTGTAGTAGTTTGAGGTTTCATCTAAAGACTGTTGGTATTGATTGGTACAGGAAGGAAAAATTAGGATCTAAATATTTAGGGCAGATGGTTCCCCCTTGTACCTTACTTGAGACTTTTCTTATAGATTTCAATTTTCAGGTTTGGTAGTGTAAGGTCCTACACAATATAATTCTAGCCAGTATATGTGTTCTGGAGCACATACACTATTTACAGTATAGGGAAGTAAAGAGGAAAAAAAATAATTTTCCTTCCAAACAGATAGAGTAGGGCATTTCTAAAACAATATAAATCTACAGCCCTAAACTTATAACCCAAGGAAAAAAGCAAGCAGAGAAGAGGGAAAGTAAAATGTATACAGAGGTCATAATTACAGTGTTCTCCTACACAGAGCTCATGTACAGAAAACATGTCCAAACTGTACCCACTATAACAGGCATTTGGCTATGGGAATTAGCGCAGCGTTTCCTGAAGAGTACTTGCTGGGAATATCAGCAGGCTCTACCAATGTAGCCTATTAATATCTCGGAGGACCCAGTCTGAGAAATAGAAAGCATTCTTGCTCCTATAGAGCAGGGGTGTCAAACTCATTTTCACCGGGGGCCACATCAGCCTCGCAGTTGCCTTCAAAGGGCTGAAATAATTTTAGGACTGTATGAATGTAACTACTCCTTAACGGTTAAGCAAGAGCTTGGCTGCCGCTGGGTAGAAACAAGGTGCTGGGCTGGATAAAACAAGGTGGAGGGCCGTTTGGCCCACGGGCCTTGTGTTTGCCAACAGTGCTATAGAGCATTAAAAACCTGATTTCCCAAAGCAACAAGGAAAGCACAGAAAGCAAAGGACTTATTTTCCACAATGGGAGGGTACATTGCTACTACTCTCTCAAAGTAATCCCATTAATCCTGAAAACAAAAGCTGCCTAAATTATACAAAAGATAAAATATTTAATAGTTTTTTCATTCACAGTATTATCTCTTCTAGTTACTGGGATGCCACCACAATGGGGGGAAAAAAATCACACACTCGGCTGTAGGCTGTCAAAGCCTCCCAGACAAAGCAACTGACTGCTTGGGCTCTTCCAACTGGCTACCACAAAATGGAAATAATGATCACTTTAAAAGACTTTATTTATTTATTTTCAGAGAGAGGGGAAGGAGGGAGAAAGGGAGAGAAATATTGATCAGTTGGTTGCTTCTCTCATGTCCTCAACCAGGCACCTGCCCTGCAACCCATCCGGCACTCAATCCACTGAGCCACACCAGCCAGGGCTCTAACATTTTGTTTTAAAATGGAATTCTAAATGTTAGTTACATTTACAAAGAAAAAATATGGCTTGAATTTTCATAAAGAGGACAAAAGAGTGCTAAATGTTGCAGAATTTATATAGACAAATTAAGATATAGTCTCTGCATTCAATAGTAGGTTTGTATATCAAAATTATTGATTTCTAAATAAAGCTGGAGGTATAACTGAGCAACAAGTTGATAAACAGGAAGATTCAAACTGAGTAACTTGTGAATCACCACTGATAACTAGATGTTTAAGAAGAATGCAAATTTTAGTTTAACTAATTGTGGCCTCTTCTTATCCTATTATAAGGTCCTCTAATATCTATTATACAATACCTAGTATATCTAATACCTAATATAAAACATCTTATATTTCTATGTTTTCTGGGATTTATATATACTTAGCAAACTAAAAGGACTAGGTCCTTCAGTACTAACTACTGATGTTATTAGCCACATGTGGGAAGTGTAACTACCACACATGAACATCCTCAGTTAGGGGACTCACCTTCATCCCGAGTGTACTCTTCCCCCGAATGAGGTTCAAACAGATAGTCACCTGTGGCCAGTTCAAAGGCCTAAGAAAAAAAGGACAGTGTACGAAAGCATTAAAAAAAAAAAGTCCTTTGGGAAGCTTATTTTTATTTGGCAATATTAAGTAACCTACAGATAATCATTAAAAAGTATCTAGGAAATTATTCCTAAAGAGCACCCTTTCTACACCTGTATCTTAATAAAATGGAGCAGGAAAACAGCGAAAACCCAGTTAACGCCAATATGTTTATTATTCCATACCCTCCACCCCGACCCCCGTGCCAAATCAGTAATTCAGATCTTGAGCTTTCCTTTTGCTTGGAGGGGACACATCTGGATAATAAGGTGATTTTAAGTTATTAAATTTTCATGAGAAAAACAGGTTTAATTTTCTTACATTATAATTTTACATGGCTTTCTTAGAAATTGAGATTCTATGTCCAATATCGAAACCCAAAAATTCAGATGCTTTTCTAGCTATGACTCATTAAGTATTTGGCAAAAAGTACATTTTCAAGTTTTGCTTTGGAAAGCACTCCTTAAACTATCCCAGATAGAGAGCTCCCAATTCCTAGCCCTCCAGAATATCAGAAAAAAAAAACAAGTGTAAATGGAGTCAGGAGCCACTCATCATCGATGTGACCAGCAGGTTAACATTCACCAACCAGGAAAAGAAAGGCACATGTCTCCTATCACAAGACAACCTCACATACACGGTGTTCAAGAATGTCTGAAAAAGTGATTTCCTGTGGAATAAATGCCAAGCAGTATGAAAAGACAGCACCTGAGTGATGGGGCTATATTAACTTTTCATGAATTATAATGGATTAAAAAAATCAACAGAACAGTTTTAAAAGAACCTTATTAATATACAAGTGTATTTATAAGTCAAGTGCTAGTTGTGGGTTAATTCTGACTGAGTCTATGGCACTAAGTAGTCCAGACAATCTCAAGAGGGGTGGGGGGATTTAGTCAGGGCACACTCTCAGCCTAGACCCACGTTTAGGGCTCATTGGCTTGCCAGTGTCAGATTCTGCAGCTTTACAACAAGACAGCCCTTCTCAAAATGGTATGACCTGGGCTGTACTACCACACAGAACAAAGCCAGAAAACCAGAAGTTTTAAGGTTACCTCTAAGATGTCAGAGATTCTATGGCTTTTTGCAAGGCTTAGCTTGTTTTGCATTCCAGCAGGTCACTGTGAAAATGAACCACATGGATAGAGCAGATAGTTGTGCTACCCTCTAATTATCCTGAGGTTTATAGATCCATGGCAGAACAGAAACAAATTGTGATTTTTAAAACATTTTATTTATTTTTAGAGAGAGGGGAAAGAAGGGAGAAAGAGTAGGAGAGAAACATTAATGTGTGGTTGCCTCTTATGTGGCCCCTACTGGAGACCTGGCCTGCAACCCAGGCATGTTCCCTGACTGGGAATCGAACCAGCAACCCTTTGGTTTGCAGACTGGCACTCAATCCACTGAGCCACACCAGCCAGGGCACAAATTGTGATTCTTATTCATCAAAATTTGTTAATCTCTTTGGAAACTAGTACTTTAATTTTTTTAAATTTCATAGTAAGAGTTCAAGTAAAGATCCTGAAATTAAAAATTTATTAAAAAATACAGAAAAATTTCCAAAACCTTAAATTTTCTAATTTTTTCCATCCAGGTACTTAAATAAAAAGTTCTCTAAGAGAACTTTATTTTCAAAACATAAGGTAGTTGCTAGAAGTTATAATTTTACAAACAAGATAACAGCAAAACCCATACCAAACCAAATGATCACTTTAGAATCAAAAAGAAGTTCTGGATAATAAAACATCTAGTTGAACACCCCTCTTTACAGATGAGAAAACTGTGACCAAATGGAAAGATAAAGCCCATCCCACAATCCAGGGCTCCCAATCGCTACTCCTGTGCCTGTCTCACACTGACTGAAGAGCCTGTTCCACATTCTATATCACTCAGGGTGACAGTGACAGTGAAAGACACAGGCAAAATCAGTTACAAAATCCAATGTGCTGGCACATCCAAACAATGGAATTATATTGTGCTAAAAAGATATGAGCTATCCAGTCACGAAAAGACATGGAGGAAGCTTAAATGAACATTACAAAGTGAAATAAACCAACCTAAAAGACTACATAACTGTATAATTTCATGTATATGACACTTTGGAAAAGGCAAAACTATAGAGACAGAAAAAGATCAGTGGAGGCCAGTGATTGAGAGGAAGGGGAAGGAGGGAAAGAGGAATGAATAGGCAGAGCACAGAGGATTTTTAGGGCAGTGAAATATTTGATCTTAAAGTTTCACACAGAATGTTTGGAAAATTTAAAAACACCTATTCTTTATTGATTTGTGATTTTCTTCACAGAACTGCCCTTCTAAACTCTGTAGTCTCGAATGGTATAGGTAATCTCACAACTTGTTCCTTTACCTCTCAGAAAGGGTCCCAATCTTTTTATCAATTCATTACAATGGATGCAGGATCCATCTCTCCAGGCACTTCTGATATTCCATGATTTATTTTTATTCTCTGGCTATGGCCAAATTTAAGGCAACATTTCTACATCTATCAGCAGAATGAGAGAAGCCTGGGGTGGGGGTGGAGTGGGGCGGGGCAGGGTGGGAAATGACGCTCCAGTTCTCATGAAATTGTCTCATGTCAAATACATGCTTTCCTTCCCTGGTCAAGAAAATTCTTGCATGTGAGCTGGTCCAAACAGGGAGCAAGGCTAATACTAATACCTCTTTTATCTTTTTTACCTCACTTCTTAAGCCTGACATAGTAGAAGCTATGTTAAACAGCAAGCAGGACCTACTGCCTTCAAACCACCTACTACTAAGAACCACTTATTATCATAATAGATCAGATGTCATCTATAAACTACCTGTATTTTGTAGTTGGTGGCATCTCTCACTTATTTACTCTAACAAATCAATTCAAATCAAATCCCTCAAATTCAAAGTTTTAAAATATGGCACAAAATAAGTCAGATTTTATTCTAATGTTCCTTCATCTTGTGTGTGCAATACCAAACTTCACTTTATTTCAAACAGCAGCCCACTTTAAAAGTCAATGATATGCCATAACAAAATGATTTATAAATTCATGTCATATCAACAACATGGTTTTAGCTCCATTACTGTTAGTGTAGATGAGTAGCCAGTTATTAATAAGGAAGGAAGCAATGGGAATTGGACATTCTTGAGTCCAATGGGCTGGGGAGCATGAGCCTGTGCACTTCACCAGGAAGTTACAGCTTCACACACTCCAGGGGATCCCAGTATTGCCCCACTGAGGACTGATACCCCAGCCTTCCCCACTCCAGTACTAGTCTGTTGGGGGGAGCAAGTGAAGGTGAGCACATGCATAGTAGAAGTCAAAATGCTACTGGGGCAGGTGCCTGACCACAGAGGCCTGTTGGTCTAACCTGGGACAGGGATCTGGTTAGCTAGGGGGTTAGACCCATCAAAAGCCCACGGAAACTTGGTAAGTTGATTGGTTATTTTGAAAAAGCACCTGGTCCATCCCAATCCTGAGATAATATAACCCACCTTAACCAGGAAGCCCCCTTCCTCAGGAACATACACTCACTGTGTTTGCGCATTCTCTGTAGTAACCATGTGGGTCTAGCTGCTGTGTAAACACAGGCTCAGGCAAGAGAGCCTGGGTACAGTAGTGCAGCTGGGAACTGCGCTCAGCTACCTGAATAGGGACTGAGACTACTTGGCAGCCGCCTGAAACAGAAACTCTTGCACATTAGCCTTGTTTTTTCTCCTTGCTGCAGACGCAGTTGGACTTTTCCATGGTGGAAGGGACGGAAGGGACACTGGGAAGCCAAAGGCAGTCTTCTATTTCCATCCGGATAAATCTTGCCACACCACAGTCTCCTGTGCGTGGGCCTGTGAAATGCCTTTCTCGCCATCCACAACCACCGGCAACATTACCTTTGGAATTTCGGGAATGTAAGTGTCAAGAAATCTATAATTCAAACAGGTAGAGGCTTGTAACCTGTCCTTTCTCTTTCAAGTTTTCCAGAGAGTTGACTATGAATACATAAATACTACATATTTATTAAAATGAGTTTATTTTTTGCTCAGTTCACTCATTTGACAGTCCGCAAATATTCATTAAGTACTGCTGTATAATAAAGAACTGGTCTTTTTTTCTTGTGTCCTGGACAGACCCTCTAAACTCTTAGAATTTCTAAGTGGTAAGAGTACCTTTTGTTATTCATCGTGGAACCCTGGGCCACACTTAAATTTATGCTAATGACATGACTCATGATGAGTTCGAGTTCTGTCAGTCAGTCATTCTAGCAAATCACTGAATCTGAAATGATACTGGAATCCCCAAATCTGTAGCCAGTTGGTCAGAAGTGCAGGTGGCTTGTGAAACTCGGAGCTTTTGGCTGTGTCTGAACTGCTGCAGCCCTGTGGGAAACGATGCCCTTAACTTGTGAGGTCTGCACCAGAACTGCACTGCAAACACCCACTTAGAATGTGCCAGGGCCTTGACCACTTTGCTACGTACGACACACGTGATTCCTGCCGGCACGGCACTTGCAGCCCAGTGGAAGAGAGACAAGTAAATGCACAATAACAAGGGAAGAGTACACGCCACCTCAGTGAACAATATAACATGTTCCAACATGAAGCTATTTTTTGGAAATCATCTGCTATCAACTAAATCTAACCTGCTTGAGCAGTTGCTTGCCAAGGACAAAGCAGTAACTTATGAATCCACTGATGATTGAGCTTTACTAGGTACAAAGATCTCTGAATAACTAACTGCTGAACTATTCCGACTGAAACGGTTTCCAGGGGTTTCCCTAACATGAAAATAAGAGCAGAGATGAAAGGGCAAGGAGGGTACCTGCAACCCAGTCAGAAGCAACACCACCTCACAGCAGTTGTTTTCAATTCACCTCCACACCCCCCCAATCTCCAAATTGTGGTAAGAAACATTTGGTTTCTTCACCTAACAGGAATTGGCAGGAACCAAATGGAAAGCTAAATGTTTACAACTAGCTTTTGAATTCAGAACTCTCCAGACATAGGACTTAGAGTACCAGTGATATGCCACACACAAAAAAACTTCTTCACTTTGTTAATATGCTGGCCTACTGAAGTGAACAAACAGCACAAGGTATGTCATTACGAAATAACAAGTGAAGGTCAAGGTGGAAAACATTACCATGCATGCTGTGCTCCAGATGTCTGCGGGAGTACTATAGCCAGATCCTATCAGAACTT
Organism: Anoura caudifer; assembly: GCA_004027475.1. Classification (NCBI taxonomy): domain Eukaryota; kingdom Metazoa; phylum Chordata; class Mammalia; order Chiroptera; family Phyllostomidae; genus Anoura; species Anoura caudifer. The sequence continues at coordinate 113,297 of PVKU01001933.1, read as the reverse complement.
CCAAGGAGCGGTACTGCCGTGTTTGAATATCTTCAGTGAAGTGTTTATGCTGAGTAAATGGAGAAGGAACAGTATTTTAAAACTTATTTATTCTAAAAAGTAACAAGTCGTTATTGCTTAATAATGGAGATTAAAGTAAATTCTCTGACGTTTTCCCTGAACCAAAGTTTTTATTTTGCTAGCTCCTTTCCTTTTTCTTTTTAAAAATTTTATTTATTTATTTTTAGTGAGAGGGGAAGGGAGGAAGAAAGAGAGAAATCAATGTGTAGTTGCCTCTCTTACACCCCCAACTGGGGACCTGCCCCACAACCCAGGCACGTGCCCTGCTGGGAATCGAACCAGTGACCCTTTGGTTCACAGGCCAGCACTCAATCCACTGAGCCATACCAGCCAGGGCTCAGGTAGTTTTTTAAGTATCATTTTGAAGCTAATAGCTCCAAACAGCACTTTGCTTAGCAATCTACTCCAAATTATTTTTGCAAACACATGAAGCTAAACTTAACATACACAGATTAGAGAATAACAATTTATTTTTAAGATTTAGGTTTCAAATGTCAAGAACCCTAAAAAACAGCACCTATGCAGAATTCTTGAGTGACACCAGCATCATGACAGAGAAAGGCATACCCTGGGTCTTCCCCCTTAATCTACAATGAGTGGGATATTTGTAACTCAACAAAGATTCCTCTGATCAGCGTACTAGGATGCACGAGAGAGCCACACATCTGTATATCTTGAAGGTGGGTGGACCGGAATGCAAGGAAAGGCAGAACTGGGGGAACAGGAGGGATGATGCCTGATACCCTGTTCCACAGTGGCAGGTGAGTCCACAACCCCAGTGAGCAGTGGGGAAGGGGCTTGTGACTATGCCCACCACCTCCAGTAAAGGGAAAGGCAGCAGCAACACTGGCACAAGCAACTCTGGCTCCCTCCCCTGGCTGCAGCGGTGCCTGTGGCCCTGGCTCCGCCCCACGGTGGCAGTATCTGAGACTGAGACAACTCTGGAAGGCACCAGTGACCCTGGAGGCTGAAGCAGCTACAAAGAAACACCTCCCGAGACACACTGTGACAGCTCTGGCAGAAGCTGTGGAGGGTGGAAATTGCTAGTAAATATAGCCAGAGTCTGCTAAGGTAAGAGAAACCAAAAATCTGTGCTACAGTACCACCTACTGGAAAACAAAAAAAAAGCCTCTAATTACCAACATGTCGAATTGTTAAAATTAAAGTTGTACTGAGTAAGAAAAGTGTTCACTACTTCAAATGTGCCAGCAAAGGGACCAAGCACCATGAATAATCATGGTAACACAGTATTACAAAAATAAAATGACATTTGTCCAGAAACCAAACTCAGTGTTGTGTTAACACTGAACTCAGTGTCGTGTTAACACTGTGATCTAAATGACAGAGAATCCAAAACAGCTGTCATGAAGAAACTGTATGAGATATAAGAAAACTCAAAAAGGCAGTTCAAAGAGCTCAAGAATAAAATTAATGAGCAAAAGAAGTGCTTTACAAAAGATAGTGAAACTCTAAAAAAGAACCAAACAAAAAGGAGCTCTGGACCTGCAAAACTCAAAATAAGATAAAGAATACATTGGAAATGGAGTAGATCTGATAGAAGAGAGAATTGGCAAGCTCAAAGATAACAATCTAGAAGTAATTCAGGCGGAAGAGCAGAGAGAACTGAGATTTTTTAAAAAATGAAACTCCATGAGAACTCTCCAGCCCCATCAGGAAGGGCAGCATAAGGGTGATGGGTATGCCAAAAGGAGAAGAGGAGGAGGAGACAGGGAGCCTATTTAAAGAAATAACAGATGAGAACTTCCCAAATCTGGAGGAGTTGAACATACATAAAGGTCATAGAAAATCTAATTATCTCGATGCAAAGAAACATTCTCTAGGACATATTCTATTAAACTGTCAAAAATCTATGGTAAAGAAAGAACTGTACAGGCAGCCAGGGGAAAAAAGGAAGTAACTTACAAAGGAATTCTCATCAGTCTGTCATCAGAGTTCGCAGCAGAAAACTATAGGCCAGGAGTGGAATGATATATCAAAACCCACGGAAGATAAAAACTGCCAGCCAAGAATAACATATGGAGCAAAGTTACCCTGCAGATAGGAAAAAGGAAGGCTTTCCCAGACAAAACAAAAGCTGAGGGAGTTCATCACCACAGACTTTCCTGACAAGAAATGTTCAAAGGACCTCTTCTACTAGAAACAACATGGCAAACATATGTAAAACATCAAATAAGGTGATAGACAGAGTAACTGCAACTCTAATACGGAATATGGTATTAAGACCTTCATTACAGCATAAAGGTTACAGGGGGAAAAATCATTAAAAACAATAGCTACTTCAGTATCGCAATGAACACACAACCTAACAAGGAACAATTTGTCAGTACTAACTTCTCATATATCAACAATCACCTTAAATGTAAATGGACTGAACTCACCAATCAAAAGGCACAGAGTAGCCTATGCTGCCTTTTCAGGAGACTCACCTCAGTGAAAAAGATATACAAAGACTCAAGGCAAATGGGTGAAAAATGACACTCTAAGCAAACAGGATTGAAAGGAGAGTGTAGTAACACTTAGACAAAATAGATTTCAAGCTACAAAAAATAACAACAGATAAAAATGGACATTATATAATAATAAAGGAGACAATCCATCAAAAAGACAACACTTACTTATATGCACCAAACTTAGAACCACTAAAATATATAAAGCGATTAACAGACTAAAAGGAAAAATGCACAGAAACATTAATAGTGGTAGGCGACTTGAACATCCCATTTATACCAATGGGTAAAGCACCCAGATAACAAGTCAACAAGGAAACACTGGCTTTAAATGACACATAAATCAGATGGACTTTATAGATATAGACAGAATATTCCATCCAAAAGCAACAAAATACACATTCTTCTCAAGTGCACATGGAACAGTCCAAGGATAGAATGTATGTTAGGACAGAAAACAAGTCTCAATAAATTTAATAGTGATGTCATATCTTTTTTGAACACAACGATATGAAAGTAGAAATAAATTACAGGAAGAAAGCTGGAAAAATCACAAATATGTGGAGATTAAACAACATGCTATTCAGCAACTTTGGGACAACAAAAGAATAAAAAAACTCACAAAAAACACGGAGACAACTGAAAATATGACATACCCAAATCTATGGAATATGCAGCAAAAGCAGCAATAAAAGGGAAGTTTACAGCAACACAGGAATCCCTTGGAGATGCTGTGAGTTTGGTTCCAGACTGCAATAAAACAAATTCTAACCTTTTTTTTTGCTGTTGGTAGGTTTTGCCTTCAATTTGTAAAAAATGTGACATTTGTGAAGCTAAGAAAAATGATGTATGCCTATCCAAAGAAACAAAAATCTCAAATAGATATTCTAACCTTAAACCTAAAGGAAGGAAATAATAAGAATTGGAACAGAAATAAATCAAACACAGACTAAAAAGACAATAGAAAAGATCAATGAAATTAAGAGCTATTTCTTTGAAAAGATAAAACTTTAAACATGCTCACTTAAAGAAAAAAGAGAGAGAGGAGATTCAAATACATACAATGAAAAATGAAAGTTGTTACAATGAATACCACAGAAATACAGAAGCTTGTGAAAAGCTGTATGTCACTAAACTGCATAACCTAGAAGACATGGATAAATTCTTAGATCATACAACCTTCCTATCCTGAATCATGAATAGAAAATCTGAATAGACCAATCACTAGTATGGAAATTAAAACAGTAATCAAAAATCTCTCAAAAAACAAGTCCAGGATACATGCATCACTGGTGAATTACACCACACATTCAAAGACTTTAATACCTATCCTTTTGAGAACATCATTCTAGTAATTTTGTTATTGGTGGTGAGCGAGATATAGGCTTAGTAATGAAAATATGAAGAAGGCCATAGAAATTGGAGTGGGAAGAATTAAATCCAAGGATGTTCACCAAAAAAAAAAGCACAGTCTGAAAATTCAGGGACTTTCAGCAATGATGCACGTGTAGGTAGATACACTTTGCTTCCTTGCCCAACCAAAAGAAGGACAACACATTAAAAAACAAAAAATAACCAGAACTGCCAGAAAAATCAACTGCATGGAAGTCTAACCACCAAGGAGTTAAAGAAGAAACATGCACTCAGGCTAGAAGGAGGGGCAGACATGGGCAGCCAGGGCTGAGAGGGTATGTAGCAGGACAGCAGCTGGTGGACCAGGCAGTCCCACATTCAAATGTAGATAAACTGGGAGAAACCACTGGGGAACGAGAAAGACTCTGTAACCCCAGGTTCCAGCGCAGGGAAAAAAAAAGCCTCAAAACCTCTGACTGTAAAAATCTGTGGGGGCAGCGGGAGAAACTCCAAGCAGTTCATTGGAGAGGCACATAGGGTCCGAGAACGTACACAAACCCACCCACCCAGAAATCACCACCAGAAGGGCCCAATTTGCTTGTGGGAAGAGGGGGAAGGACTAAAAGCCTAACAAAAACCAAGAAAGAGGCACTGTCGCCTCTCTGCCCACTTCCCCACATACAGCACCACAACGCAGCAGTGACCTGGGTTGCCTCGCCCTGATGAACACCTAAGGTTCCGCCTCTTGCAACATAACAGGTGTGCCAAGACAAAGAAATATGGTCCAAATGAGAGAACAGATCAAAACTCAAGAAAAAAGAACTAAGCAATGAGGAGACAGCCAACCTATCAGATGCAGATTTCAAAACATTCGTAATCAGGATGCTCACAGAAATGACTGAGTATGGCCACAAAATAGAGGAAGAAGGGAAGGCTATGCAAAGTGAAATAAAGGAAAATGTACAGGGAACCAACAGTGAAGGGAAGGCAACCAGGACTCAAATCAATTTGTACAAGAAGGAAGAAATAAATATTCAACAGGAACAGAATGAAGAAAACAAACATTCAAAAAAAATTGAGGAGAGGCTTAGGGAACTTCCGGGACAACTTCAAATGTTCCAGTATCCAAATCATAGGGGTGCCAGAAGGAGAAGAGGAAGAGCAAGAAATTGAAAGCTTATTTGAAAAAAATAACTTACCCAATCTGGAAAAGGAAATAGACTTCCAGGAAGTCCAGGAAGCTCAGTCTCAAAGAAGTTGGACCCAAGGAGGAACACACCAAGGAACATCATAATCACATTACCCAAGATTAAAGATAAGGAGAGAATCTTAAAAGCAGCAAGAGAAATGGAGACAGTTACCTAAAAAGGCATTCCCATTAGACTATCAGCTGATTTCTCAAAAGAAACCTTACAAGCAAGAAGGGGCTGGAAAGAAGTATTCCAAGTCATGAAAGGCAAGGACCTACATCCAAGATTACTCTATCTAGCAGAGCCATAATTTAGAATGGAAGGGCAGATGAAGTGCTTCCCAGATAAGGTCAAGTTAAAGGAGTTCATCATCACCAAGCCCTTATTAGATGAAATGTTAAAGGGACTTATCTAAGAAAAAGATGATAAAAATTATGAACAGTAAAAGGACAACAAATTCACAATTATCAGTAACTGAACCTAAACAAAACAAAAACAAAAAACGAACAGCGAATAACTAAAATAAGAACAGAATCACAGAAATGAAGATCACATGGAGGGTTATCAGCAGGGAGGGGGATGGGGAGAATGAAGGAGAAGGTACAGGGAATAAGAAACATAAATGGTAGGAAGAAAATAGACAGGAGGAGGTTAAGAATCATATAAGAAATGGAGAAGCCAAAGAACTTATATGTACGACCCATGGACATGAACTAAGGGTGGGGAATGCTGGTGGGATGGGGGCTGCAGGGCAGAAGGAAAAAATGGGAAGAAAAAAATGGGACAACCGTAACAGCACAATCAATAAAATATACTCTAAAAATATTCAATGGCTACATGTGGGAGAGAGTAGGAAAAGCCAAAAGCAAGTCTGTGGCAGAGGCCTGTAGAGTGGGCTGTCTGTTGACAAAAACAGAAATAAAGAGACTTAAGAGAGGGAAATGGTTTTAAAGGAAAACGAAGGGTTCTGATACTGAGTTCGAAGTGGAAATGAACTGTAAGTGACACATTTAGAAAAAAAGGACATGCTGCTTAAAGGGGTTGTCTTTATTCATGTGCCTCAGTAATGCCTTAAAGACACTGGAAGTACCAACCGAGGTCAAGTATTAGCAAAAATAAAGAAGGTGAATTGGGTACGTACACACATTTCCACTCACCTCTGAAACTCTTCATTGCTAATTTTTAAAGCATTAACTGACAAAGACTGAGAGTGACAAAGAAGAGCAATAAAATTTAGAAGTTGGAAAGCAAATAGAGCTTTGGTGAATGTCTTGGTGGATCCAAGAAAGCTGAATAATAAGCCGTGGGAAAAGCTGAAAAGCATGTGATGTACACCATAGTACACCTTTTTCCAAGGCAAAGGATTTGGTGGTATCAAGCATCACTGGAAGTAGAAATAAGGGTGGGTTCAATACAGGGATACTACTTTAAAATATCTTTTAAAGAAACAGAGTTCCAGAACACAGGGCTTGATGTATTCTAATAGCCCCTTCCCTGGCCTACAGACCACTTGGAGGTTTGCTCTGTACTGGGCACAACAGGGTCTCTGGAGGACACTCAGCAGCACAGTTGGGGGACAGCAGCATTCTGAAAACAGGGAAATTAAGTAATTGCAGGTAATTTTATGTTGAATCCTGAATTTTCTTGCTTAACTCAGCTTCTAGAATGGTAGCAGCCAGGCATCTACTCTCTGGGTAGGAGGTGTGAGGAAGATTGTAAGTGAGGAAAGATACAAAGATCTTAACATCTGAGGATGAAACGAAACAGCCTGACAGATATACAAACTGCCAGTTCCAAAAACAGTCACAGGATATAAGGTTCAGTAGAGGGAATACAGTCAATAATATTTAATAACTATGTATGGTACCAGTGGGATTAGACTTGTCAGGGTGATCACTTTATAAATTATATAAATGTCCAATCACTATTGGACACCTGAAACTAATATAATCTTGCATGTTAACTGTAATAGAAAATTTAAAAAAACCAACCAAACAAAAGAATTAACAGTCGACAAGACCCACACAGGCAGAGCCTCCAAATGGCTTTCCAATAACTTCTTGCAACAAGATACTTTATAGGAAGAAAATGTCAAAATTGGACAAATAATATCCTGAGAGATAAACAGAGAAACAAAAGACTCTTACAGAGTAAAAATATAAAAGGGAAATAAGAGAAATAAGGCTGAAAACATATTTGAGAAATCTCCCAGCAAATAAAATGAAATTACAGAAAATAGAACAGAAAGGTAAGAAGTGAGAGCAACTGCACAGAAGTCTAACATCTGACTAATGAGATTTCAGAACCAGAAAACAGAAACCAGGGAGTAGAGAATTAAAAAAAAAAAAAAGACAAGAACAAGGAAAAGCCAAAGAACCAGAGTTTCACTATTGAGTACTTAGCATAATGGATGAAAATGGGCCTCGTGAGGCCCACTGCTGTGAAAGGGTGGTCCCACAGACTTCCACTGGGGAAAGGTTTCATACAAAAAAGTCAAGAACCAGAACGGCATTGGTCTTTAGCAGCAACAAGACGGAAACTAAAACAATAAATGGAGAAATGACAACCATTTCTGAGGGAAAATGATTTTCAACCTAGAAATTTACACCCAGCTGACTGACTGTAAAAGCAGAATAAAAACGTTGTAAGATGTTCATGGTTCCCCCCTCTACCCACCCCAATCTCACACACCCTTTCTTAAGAAGCTACTAAAGTTGTACGTACTCCAAAACAACTAAACAAAACCAAACCAAGAAAGATCCAGAGAGACAGAAAATGGGATACGAAGAAAGAGTAAACAATAATCTCCAAGATGACAGTAAAGAAAATCCCAAATGGCAGAAATGCAGCAGGCCTATAGGACAACCCAAATGATGAACACAGATTAGAAGACCCCCAAGTTTCAGGAGAGAGCTCTTTAGGAAAAAAGAAGTTGAAAGAATGCCATGGTATTTGTATGTATTAAAGTGTATTTACATCACTGGGTGAAAACATGGGGAAGAACTAAGTGATTAAGTGTATGAAGACAATTAAGCAATGAAATACAGTGTTAGACAGAAGGGAATACAGTGTTACAGAAAGGCAGAATACAGAACACAGAATACAGTGTTACAGAAAGGCAGAAGGAATCGTAACACAATATATACTATGCTAAGCTAAGCATAGCATTAGAGTCCTAATAATGTAAACATGGAGTGATTACCTAGCCAAAAGTAATATTGAAGTTGGGGATGGGTGAGGTGGTGGTAGATTAGTCCTACTTTTCACAAGGAGGAAATAAAATCTAAAGCGGAAAAAGAGAATTGGGAGCAGTATAGCCAAGTTATTTATTAGTGACATGAAGGTAAGTACTATTATGTGGAGAGAGAAAAACTGGAAAAGGGAGAGCAGATTTTTGAACCAAAACGTACATAACTATCTTTAAACTATACACATGCATGACTGATAAGAAAAGTATAATAGTTTTAAAAATCAAGCTATTTGAAAATCACATGTATGGATAAAAAAGGGATCCTATAATGAACTGACAAGTCCAGTGACTGAAAATAACCTCACAGGGTGATCTGATCACAAATGCTACCTGGGTAGGATTGTTTCATTATACCGTTCTCTATATATTTAAACTTTTCCATAAAAAAAAAAAAAGGTTAAAAGAAAGAAGTGAAAAAACATTCATTAAAATGTTAGTTGGGAATCTTGGTAGAACTGAAGATGTTTTCTTCTGTTACCACAACTAAGTCCAAATTCTCATCCATTACTAGTCACTTCAAAACAAAGCACTGAGACAAGTTTAACTTACCACCCAACATGCATTTCCAAGATCGGCAATCTTCACTTGGAGCTTCTCTGCATTTTTTGGATCGAGGGGATTAACAAGAAAATTTCCAGCAGTGGATTTTCCTATAGACAACAGGCATCATCAGCAAGACTGTTCAATGAACAAAAAACTACCCAAAGGTTAGTAAAACTCTGAGGTAACACACACAAGATCCCAATGGGAACCTACAATAACCTTTCTAAGATAAAAGGAGTATAGCAACACCTTGAGTTTCCAGAATTAAAACCTTCATAGCAACAAGTGAAATGCTGTGCACTTCTTTACAAGACCAGTAATATTTGAAGTCACCTACAGATTTACACACAGAAGGTAACTGGGACGTGTGCAAAGCTATGCAAACACCATGGTACTTTTAGTTTAGAAATTCAGGAATATGTTATGCAGGGAAGGAGTACTGGAGAAGTACGTCTGCATGGGTACCTTTGTTGTCCAGTGGTCCATTATGTTCTTGGTCTTGCTCCTCTTCACAGGGGATCTCTGCTCGAATGCTTTGCTGAAGTTGACTGATGTCCTGTTCACTGAATGACTGGTCTACATTCGATGAAGACTGGCACACCATGGTGTCTGACACCTCAGAGGTTACAGGGGTACAAGAGTCTGTTTCTTGAGATGTGCTGTCGTCTCCATTTTGGGAGGTTAGGAAACTAGTTTCCTGCTTCAAATTTTGGACATCACAGTCATTAGCATTATGTAGATCCTCTTTAAGCCTCAATGTTTCTTTATTACTGTTCTCAGTATAATTAATGATTTCAATCACTCCATTGCAATTAATTTCTGCTGCACCACCCTCTACACCACGTTCCGTAAGTGTCTGATCCTGGTCAACGGTACTTGACTCTTCTAAGGAACAAACAGACAAAAAGGGTGTATGTGTATGTGTAGGAGTGAAAGAACAGAAAAATTTCTCCATGAGATTCAAATACTTTCTAGAACTTACACATGGTTACATAAAAACATGACTGAACATCTAAAACCTATTTATGGAAGGACAAAGATCCCCTTATCCTTACCCAGTTGCTAAATGAAGTCTATGTTGCATTTCCTGAGAAAAATTAGAAATTACATTAGAAATCACCTGCCTAACATTTATGACAAATTCTGTATTCTTACTGTATAAGGACACCCCCAGAGATGTGCTGTATGCATGAAACCACTACATATAACAATGATAATAGTAAAGTTTGCTATAAAGTAATTTTTGTGATGCTCTATTTATACCAAGTTTTTCTTGGGTCATTTTATTAGGTGGGTTCTCTTTCAAGGGTCTTTCAACAGGACTCTCTGATTCTTCTTGCTTGTTTGGTCTTTTTTGCCCAGGGCCCGACTCTTTCTCCATTTCCTCAATTTCCTGCATTCGCTTCTCTAGTAATTCTGCCTGGCGCTTCTGCTTCTTCTTCAATTTCTTCTTCTTATTCTTTGACATTTTGTCAGCCTGGGCGGAGATTACAAACAGATAAAGCCTTCAGGTGGCTAATCCATTACCCCTAGTTGGTGATAACTGTTAACTTTAATTACTTCCTAATCCAATGTCACTCTTTCCCTAACATAGCACTTAACATTTTCATTAACTTAAAAAATGTGTACACTCTTATTAAAGTAAATAATAACAAAATCAACAACAAAAGTGGTCCTTTGAGCAGTCTGTGGGGCTGGTGTACTCTAAGACACACTCAAATTTATGGACACTGTACCACTACCAACTTATGGAAGATGCATGGGAATTTACCGAAGAAAATTATGGAAGCGCAGGAATATTTTTTCTTTGGTTTTAAATTCTATCCATAACAGAAGAACCCCTGTCCATTGCCCATAGATCAGAATTAAATATGGAAACACCTTATACTTACTGGTTTAGGCTGGGGCGCAGTACTGACTGAAAAGAAAAGAAAACCAAGTAAGTAAGAACCCTGGCATTCAGCAGGCAATATATACTAATGCTCATATAGATACCATACCAAAACTTACAGTTTATATCGTAGCAACAATTACTTAAGCAACTTTGGTAGAAACAACATTGCTTTTTTAAAAGAAAAAATAATGCATAAAAAGTTGGTAAAATAAGTTTAAATTAAATTCTTCAGATAGCATAAATATGTGGAGAGCCAAGACCCTATTTCTGGTTTCTACTATTCATGCTGCTAAAATCCCATTCCTTCATAATACTTAAAATAGAGTGTCACAGGCAACAACCCCTCATCCAGGACTCTCATCTCTATGCTTCCACTCGTCCCCTGTCAGTTTGAAAAGCAGAGTGGCGTCAAGAGCTGCAGTAGTTTGTTACACAGCGTATCATGGATATTAGTTTAGCTTAGGTAGGAGGTAGAATCTACATCTCTCTTTAAAAATTTTTTAAATTGTGATAAAAACACGTAAAATTTCCTACTTAACCATTCTTAAGTTCAGTAGAGGTAACTGTATACACTGCTGCTATGTAAAATTTCTAGAATCTTTTCATCTAGAAAAAAAACCAAAAAACTCTATGCTCAAAAATTCCCCATTTCCCCCTTCCTGAGTTTTCCTTTTTAAAGGGAACCTATGATAACTGATACTTCAACTTGAAGATCAAGAAAGTTCAATATAATTAAACTACTAAAATTGAAATCTGTACCTCGAATGGAAAACAATTACCATAACCATAGTAACCAATATATATTTACCACACAATACTATGAGGCACACTGCCAACTGCTTTAACATGAAATTTAAACACAGTAACTGCTGCATGGGGAAAAAATGAAGTCAAGTTAAGTGACGAAGCCATGATTCAAACAAGGTCTGCTCATGTCTTTGCTTAAATTCAAGCTTTTACTAGCAATATTATCTTGCTCCTGATCCATAAATGAGCATGTATGATCATGGTAAGAAGTAAACACATCAAAAATGGCCATCAAATAATAAAAGAAAACATTTTGAAACAATACGAATCAGCTTATATATATACAGTTGACTCAGATTTGAAATGTATGGGTCCACATACTTGAGGATTTTTTAAGTAAATACTGTAAATGTATTTTCTCTTACTAATGATTTTCTTATCTCTAGCTTACTTTACTGTAAGGATATAGTATAGTATATAACACATGTGTTAATCAACTGTATGTTATTAATAAGGCTTCTGGTCAACAGTAGACTATTAGTGGTTAAGTTTTGGGGGAGTCAAAAGTTGTAAACTACACGAAAAAAAACTCTAAGATGTCTCAGATTAAATTACAGCAGGCAGGAGGGTTAAAGGAAGAGATGAGAGGTTAATCAGCAAGTGCAAGCCCAAACCAAGACTGGTAACATTCTTGAATGCATGCTGAAACTTGCAATTAACCTCCGGGTGGCTGTTTCTGAGAGAATAGCCTGATAGCTGACCACAGGCACCACTGCATTTTGCTTACTAAGCATGCTTTTTCCAGACAGTCACACACGACGGATCTTAAAAAGCACACAATTCTTTCTGGACTATGCACCTATCCCAGAACTAAACCTTTATAGCTAAAATCTTTTTTCTTTTAAATTTTCACCCAAGGACATGCTTATTGACAGTAAGAGGAAGGGAGGAGAAAAAGAGGAAGAGAAACAGCGATGTGAGAGAGAAACATCTACTGCCTGCCTTTCCCATGTTCCCTGACCAGGAATTGAACCTGTAATCTTTCAGTTTCTGGGATGATGCTTCAACTGAGCCTGGGTCTACAGCTAAATTTTTTCAAAACAACTGACATCTTTCTTCCCTAATCCGTTTGCATAAAAGAGCTCTGTCAATCCCAGGATGGTGGACATGTCTTCTTCATCTAGACCTGTTGCTGGGGGTTTCCACACATGCCCCAGCTCGCAGTCCTTTTTTTGGCTAGCATGTGGCTCAATAAAGCTTCTCTTTTAGAAAAGCTTTTGGCCATGATTTAACATAGTGAATTTGTGAGTATATTGGGGCTTGTGTGTGTAACTCCCTGGTTGATCAAGGGTCAACTGTACAAAATATGTACAGTCTTCTCTAATATGGAAGCAATCCTGAGAATGAAAAAAGTCTTTGGAAGGCTGGGACTATTTCTTACATATAAGCACTTACTGTATCTTACTGTTAAATGAATGAGTGGTACTTTACTTAACTGCCTGATAATAGAGTATAAATAGAAACTTAACTTCTAATGAAAGCAAAGCCCCACAGCTATTACCTGCAGACCCGGAAGGTGGAGGAGCTCCAGACCGCTGCCATTCTGTTGCTTCTGCAGCCAGCCTCCGGATGTACTGCTCATTCACTGACAACAAGATGTTTTCTGGTTTAATGTCAGTGTGGATGATCCGGCACTTGCTGTGTAAATAATCCAGACCCTGTAACACCTGAATGGGAACAGAGCAGGAGACTCGCAAACAAAATATAAGTCCTTCTGGAGAAGGAAGAAATCATAATATAACATTTTAAAAAATAAAAATATAAAAATGATGTGATAGTTTTCCACAGAGAATAAAACATTTTTAAAGCACAAAGAAACTTTCTCAGAAAGACTACTGGCACTATGAATGAAGGCAAGAGTTTATAATAAAAAGCTCCTGCAAGTTTTACAAAGCTAATTAGTTCTATTTGGAGATGTCTTTAACTAAGTACATTACTAAGACTAAGAATAAAAGGTCAACATGCCCTTTAAGTATTGAAATGTAGGTTATGAAAGAGATTTAGATATCTTTTAATTCAAATTCCTTGTTGATAAAGAACTGAGGTCTCTTGCTTCCCAGTCTGGAGCTCTTTCCACCAAAACACAGTATTCAAATTATTTGCCCTTTGAAGTATTAATTATTTTCTGATAGTAAACGTCTTTATTGAACACTGAAAGGTATTTATAATATTAGAAAATGCCCATGAATAATGTTACATAAAAAGATATAACAATTTGATGTAGCAATTCTTTATTAACATAGAATCAATATTTGCAACCAGAACTTCTGAATAAGGGCTCCAAGTTCCCCCAAATCAGAAACTGTACAGAGCTTCCCCTCTAATAATTATTATAGAAGATGAATGGGAGGGAAAATGGTTATAATAAAATATTCAAAAACAGAATAAATACAGTTAACCCTAGGGGCTGAATAAAATGATTTTTAGTGATTAAAACAAAAAACCCTAGTTTTTCAAATAAAACTTCTATTGGAAATAGGAAACTCCTGACACTGAAGAATATAAAGCAATCAGTGCATAGAAAATACTAAGATTCATACTTGCTGAATGATTTTTTTGACACAAGGCAGTGGAAGCCCTTGATAATTCGACTTGATGATCCATTTCAGCAGATGATGGCCCAAAACTTCAAACACCATGCAGATATCTGGATGCTTGTTAAGGAGGAAAAAGGGAAGCAAAATGTGTCCCACACCAAAGAAACTGTTACTGCATTATTCTTCAGATATAAAAAGTTAGTGTGTGACTAAAAAAAAATTTAGCTGTCAGCATTTTGAAATTCCAAAGGTTAATTAATGCTTCAATAACTGAAAACACCCAAGAAATGAAAAATTCTTGTAGCCTGGTTGATTAATAAAACTATGGAAGGAAAAAGAAATTCTGCTTTAACTATAAAAGTTAATGTACCAAAACTTAACCCTCAAAATGACAATGTTAACATCTTAAACAACAGAGGAAACTGACTTGCTTTACGCTCTGTAGTTCACAGAACCGGTCTGAGTCCGATGCCACCACAGGCCATTCTGGGTAAGTACTAGCACCCAGGAGGAATGCTCGAAGTCTAGTAGTGTGCAGAGCACTGCAGGGATTTTAGTAGCAAGAAGTCGGTATTGTCCATCTCTAGAAGCTTCTACATAAATTGGAAAATCAAAACATGAATATGTAATAATGACCTAGTGCCCAGGCTTTTGTTCTACCTAAGATTCTCCACTAAAGAAAAACCCAGATCCTTGAGGAAATGGCCAAATCCAGGGTGAACCTTGATATGCCTACAGGAAAAATTTCAAGAAATAGGATACTATCAGCCAAAGCCGAGAACATTTTAAAGAGTGAGGTTATAAATTAACTTAAAACTAAAAATAGAATGAGTCCAAATAGATACTAAAATAAGTGTGTATTGGGAGGAGAGAAATATCTTCTTCAGAGAAAAAGTCATGTGATAAATATACAAAGTATGACAGAAATAGAAAATTGTCATTTTATAATAATTACAGTAATAATTGATTCAGGTTAAGAATCAGTGAGTACTAAAACTACCAAATGAAAGACTGCTGGAAAAAAATGTGACAGTATCACCCCTGGACTACTTAAGGAAAAAGGTACATTTACACAGGGAAATCTGGAAATGGCTGCCTTAACACCTATTGATCAAACTTACCACCAATAATAAGCACAAATTCACATCATGTGCCCTTTAAGAAGAACCAAAACATCTCCATATAGTGCATTTGACAAAAATTATTAACCTGAGTCTAACTATGAGGAAACAATTAGCCAAATCCAAATCAAGAGACAAAACAACTGGCCTGGATTCCTAAAAAGTTAATGCCTTTGAAAAGATTCTAAATTAAAGATTAAAGGGACATGACTATCTCAGGGAAACAAATGAAAATTACAGTAAGATACTTTCAAACTCACTAGAATGACTAAAATAAAAAGACTAACATGACCAAATGTAGGTGAGAATGTGGAACAATTAAAACTCTCTTACTATGTTAGCAGAAGTGTAAAATGGTACTACCAATTTGGAAAACTGGTTGGAATTAAACATACAGCTAGGAACTTCTGCTTTAGTCAAGATGGGGTAACAGAAACTGGATTTACCCTCTTGCTTGAAACGACAACAAAAGCAGATAAAATACATAGAAGAACAGATTTTAAGATCCTAGACATGAAGCAATGAAATCGGTGATCCTTGAGAGAAGGTAAAAAATGAGCTGAAGCCTACTGTCCCATCTTACTGCCTTGAGATTTTCCACACAGACCCCTTAAGTTAAATATACGGAGAGGCTAAGGCAGCTATAGTTCATAAAACAAGGTACCAGTACCAGAGATGAGAGAGCTGCAGAAAAAGAGAACCCTGGAGATCTGTAGATGGACCCCCTCGCAGATTTAGCAGTGCATTAATCAGAACAGGTACAGGAGGAAACTACCCGATGCAGACAGAAATCACCCGGAAGGATTAGAAGAAACAGCATCTAGCATTCTCGCAGGGTGCCAACAGTATGTGTTCTCATCAAAAAGACTAGAAAAATTGTCATCAACCTATACATACATGGTCAACTAATTGATAACGACTATACAACGTAGAAAGGATAGTCTATTCAACACATGGTGTTGGAAAAACTGAATAGCTACATGCAAAGGACCACTGGACTATCTATCTCACATCATATCCCAAAATTAACTCAAAATAAATTGAAGACTTCACCATAAGAGCTGAAACCATAAAACTCCTAGAAGAAAACATAAGTGATAGCTCCTTGATATAGGTCTGACAATGATTTTTCTGGACTTGACACCAAAATCAAAGGTAAAAACCCCAAAATAAACAAGTGGGATTATACCAAACTAAAGATCTTCTGAATGCATCAACCGAAAGAAAAGGCAACCTATAGAATGGGAGAAAACATCTGATAAGAAGCCAAATGTCCAAAACATATAAAAAAGTTATATATCTCAACAGAAAAAAAAAAATCCCAATCTGATTAAAAATGAGCAGAGGGACGGAATAGACATTTTCCTGAAGACATGCAGATGGCCAACAGGTACATGGAAAGGTGCTGAGCATCACTAATCATCAGGGAAATGCAAATCTAAACCACAGTGAGATATCACCTTCCATCTGTTAGAAAGGCTATTATCAAAAAGACAAGGTATGAAAAGAGTTGGTGAGGATGTGGAGGAAAGGGAACTCTTGTGCATTATTGGCGGGAATGTGAATTGGCACAGCCACTATGGAAAACGGTATGGCATTCTTTAAAAAAACAAAACAAAACAAAAAACCCCAAACCCTCCAAAAAACAACAAAAAAAACCCCCAAAAGCAAAAAACCCCCACAAACAAACAAAAATTACCATATGAATAAGCAATTCCACTTCTAGGTATTTATCTGAAAGAAATTAAAACGTATGTTAAAGAATTATCTGGACACCCATGTCATTACAGCATTATTCACAACAGCCAAGATAGGAAAACAATCTAAATGTTCATCGAGAATAGGATGAATGGATAAAGAAGAGGTGGTATATACACAGCATGGAATATTATTCAGCCATAAAAAGGAAATCCCACCATTTGTGACAACATGTATAGGCCTCGAAGGCATTATGTTGAGTGAAGTAAGTCAGACAGAGAAAGATCACTCATATGTGGAATCTAAACAAAACACAACAAACCCCCCAAAATTTATAGATATGCAGAACAGACTGGTGGTTGCCAGAGGTGGGGTTAGAGGAAATGGGTAAAGATGGTCAAAAGGTACAAACTTCCAGTTTTAACATGATATTGTACTGTGTATCATAACTATGTTGTACACCTAAAACTAACAGTACTATATACGTCAAATATATTTCAATTTTTAAAAAAAGATTAGAAAAATTTGTAGTCATGGAGCATTAGGTAGTGATTAGACCTACCCAACCTACCAAAGATCCATCTACCTGGTCCAGGTCCATCTACCAAATCATAAAAGTAAAACTGAAAAGGATCAAACTGTTTCCAAGTCACATAAGTGCTTCCCAGAACAAAGCTCAAGAAGACATATAGGAATAAAAAACACCCAGCAGCCAGGAAGTAAAGAGTCACAATGTCTCAAAGATTACCAGGTGGCAAAGATGCAGGAAAATGTTATCTGAAAATTAGAACATTTAACCATTTGAAAATTACTCAGGACTGTCATAGAAATTAGAATTAGCAGACAAGAAAATTAAATTTATAGCTGTATTATATAATTTTTAAAAATTTATTGATTTTAGAGAGAAACATTCATTTGTTGTTCCATGTGTTTATGCAATCAATGGTTAATTCTTGTATGTAATTCACTTTCTAGCCATCTAAAAAGTGACCATCATAGACAAAGATACGGTTTTAAAATGGGCTGATTCTTGCAAGTGTTCCTTAGAGAATGGGGATGTGATTTTCACTTTTTCAAGGAAATAACTCAAAACTAACTTCAGAATGTTAAAATCTTTTCACATTATTAACTGCTTTCTCATCTTCTATTCTTGCTTCTCTGTTCAAATCCCTTACCACATAGTTCACTTAACGCTAGAGCCACATGTAGCTGGCCTCCTTGAGGAAAAGAAAAGGGCATCACTTGTAACTGAGAATGTTAAGAGAAGCCAAACATGCAGGAAAATAAAATGAGATATAAAATGTTTTTTCTCTATAGTTTTAAAGTTTATGAATAGGCAGTTGTAGCCTGTGTAATACGAGTGAGAACTCTTTTATTCTGAAAACTCTGACAGGCCTGTATCAGCATAGCTGTCACAACAACCTTTCAACTGTTCTCTGCCTATTGCTCTGAAAATATACAGAAAACCAGCTAAGCTTCCTCCCAACTCTAAAATTCTAAGAATCCAAAAAAAAAACCCATAAAACAAGCCTTTTTTTTTTTTTTCATTTTAATAGTATGTGATCAATCACAACTATTTAGATTTTAAGCATTAACTAACATGTACAACCTCTTCCATGCTGGGGCCTGTTAGATAGATAATAATATATGTTACATTCTTGTTTACCCAATATTTATCATGAAAAATTAGTTTCATTAAAATTTCTGTGCTAATTGATAAAATCATAGAATCTTTACTTAGTAATACAAGGCTATTTTCTGAAAAAGTTCTTTTCTTTTGACTTTGGTTTGGTTTAATTGGGCTGAAAAGGGAAAAAAGCCGAAGGCAATATCCAGAAAAATCACAACATACAAAGATAGACATGACTCACATCTCTGGTCAGAAATTTGTAACAAAAGAAAGGAATTTGATTATAGTTTGCCTTGAGAAGGGAGAAAAATCCTGTTTATACAAATCTGGCTCTTTTTTTCAAATAGTTAATTCATGATTTATTTATTTTCAAATAGGTTCTTAAAAGGATACGTGTTCCATTAACTCCTGATATTTTAAAGTCATCTAGTAGTTGAACAACCATTTCTCTATTTGGATCATTAGGGTCTGAATTGCGAACCTAGAGTGGGGAAGACAGTATTTAGTAAATAGGAAAGCTATGAAATAAACCAAACGTCTACCTGAAGCAAATCTAACAAAAGATTAACTACTCCAAGAAAGAGTTCATAAAAACCTATTAGGAAAAACATATTAAAATTTTAATGACTCAAATAGGCAAAGAATTTAATTCACAAAGAAATGCCTCCAACGGACTACTGTTCTAAATCGACCATTTTACTACTCAAGGTCTGACTCCAAAATTAACTGAGGGTAACCAGGCCATGAGGAATTAAGAAGCTTTTGCAGGATGCAAACCAACCACAGCACCAACCACACTGTTTATTCAGCTGATTTTTTTTTCATTGAAAGACTTTCTCAATGAAGGAAGCAGTACATTAATTCACTTTAGGGGCACAAGCGCCTTACTCTGTCACAGACTGACATTTTGAAAAGTGCTTCCTTAGAGCTCTCCTGGTCTAAATTGCCACCTTACAAATGAAAAATCTAAGGTTCAAAAGAAATAAAATGATGAGTTGAAGAATATAAAATAATAAGTTCTTGATAAATGTACCTAAGTTTCCAGGTATAAAGGAATTAATAACTACAATGCTTATTTTTATAACATCTTAAAACATAAAATAGATATATTTCTTAGCACAATTTTCCTTTAGGAAAGAAAAACATTTTTGGTGCTATTTGGCATATAAAACATGCTCAATAAACACTTTTATTGGAAGTTTTTTCAATATGTATGTAGGCAGAATTCCTGTGACAGCATATTCCATCGGTTCCCTACCACATGCACAGAATGTGTAAATATTGTTGTTTTCCTTCACATCTTTAAAGATATTGGAACTTGTTTTAATTCTCACCTGAGGACATTTTTTAATTGCTTGTACAGAGGAAGGAAGAGAGAGAAGCACTGACTGGTTGCCTCCCAGCTACACCAGACTGGGAATCAAACTTGCAAACTTTTGGTTATAGGACTGGCCAATTAACCAAGCCACACCAGCCAGTACAAGATAGTGGAACTTTACAGTAAATTTTAGCCAAGTTAAACAATTTGCACTTCATATGTCTTTTCAATTAAAACCTTATTTATTGAATGCTTTGCAGTTCACACATATGATCTAATAATACTCACTGATTTCAGCAACCGGATTTCATCTAGTGCTGTTTCAGTATAATGTTCAGCACTTTTAACCACTTTCATGGCTACAAACTTCTTCCCCCTAAGAAAAAAACATAGACAGTTAACTAAATGTCCTCCCTTACTCTTAGGAAGCTAAGATTTCACTGTAAAACTGGGAGACAGTGATAAAAGTACCAATACTGACTTCATATTTCCCTGTAGTCAAACACAGGCTACTTCTAAGGGATCACTTGTACTTATCAATTAACTCACCAGACTTAATTTACAGAAAGAAAATCTATTCTTGGGTAATGCCAGTAACCAAACATTTTTTTTACGTTAAAATCTACCTTCTTAGTGTCTCTTGAATCCAAGTAAAACCATGAAAAAGGAATAAATAAGGGGAGAAATCCCACCAAATCTGAAGTATCCTGTCTATCCGGCAAAAGCTAAATGGCTAAAACCTGTAATAGTTTACTGATATAAGAAGCCAGAAGAAATAATCAGGTGAAAAAAAAAGATAAAATAATAAAGTGCATATATAGCAAAACTGTTTCATCAAAAATAGATGGTACACTTCTAGGTAAACATTATTAACTGCCTGTGATTTTCTATGTAGAGGATAGTTTTAGACTGTGGCTAAGCAAATCTGTTACCAAAAGAAAACAAGAAAATTTCACACAGGTTGGTCTGGAACATCGACTTTCAACTGGTGTGCAGCAAGAATTTAGTCAGGGCCACTGATCTCTTTTCCCTTAGTTTGTCAAATTAAAAAATGACAACAATCAACACAACAGTAGCCATCCAGTGTGAATGTCCTGTCTTGACCCATAAATATATAGATAATATAAGAGTTGCATCTTATTTGGCCATGTTGCATAATAAGTGAGTCTGACTGATTAATTCTTGGTACCAGAAATCCTTATATAAAAGCATAGGCAACTGATTTTTTAAAAAGTCACTCTGGAGCAAAAAGGGTAGGTAACTATTATTATTATCATCATTATCATTATTATTTTTTTATAAATCAATTCAACTGTATTCTAGTAAGAAAAATTATGAATTCACATACTGTACTTACACCTGAATACTTGAATGCTTTGAATATGGGTGTTTTAAGTGTCGTACTGATACTAATTTAATTAATGTCTTATCTCTAAGGTCTTCTTCTCCAGAGAAAAGTCATTTGCTCAAGAACACAAAGATTATCCACAACAAAATTCTGATCAAGAAATCAGTCTAGTTAGACTGAAGGTAGAATGGCTCTGGGAAATCAGACAAAAACATTTAGCTATCACCTAACTAATTATTTTGCAGGACCACTGACACTTACTGAATATCCCACGATAGCCACACTGTTGAAAAGTGTCCCCAACCCAACTTTCGGATCACGTGGTATCTCCCATTGAACAGATCTCCAATTTTCACAAGATGATAACCTCCTGGAAGAAATAACAGGAGGGAAACAGTTACTTAAGTAGTATGAAAAGGTTCTCTCATATCTTATTTTTCAACAACTATATACCTTTTATAAAATAAAAAATAATTTCTTCTGTACTATCAATTTAACAGAAGAAAAATTTAAGTCAAGTTGCCATATAGCATCATTGTTATAGCTCATGTTACAAAAAAATCTTGGCGAATAAGACTAATGATTTAGAGGGTGCAGGTGATGCTCTGCAGAACAACCAACAGCTACTTAAAAAAGTCATCCTCAAACAAAAATAAGGTTATGTATCACAATATTCTTGCTCCTCAGTAATCCAATAGATTTATCTAAACATATAAATCTATTTATAGTTGAAGTTTCAGGATTTCAAGAAGGAGATCAAGAAATCCCATTTATTTAACTTAAACAAACAGGATTTGCTTACCTAAAACACAACAAAACCCAGGAAGGCCTGAACAGGCATCCTAAGGTGGCAGGAATCAAAGAAATTTTAACATCTATCTTCGCCTGTTGAGAATGAGAAGAACCAGGCTCTCCTAGATAGTAAGATACATTCTAAGTTCCTACCAAAGAATACTAGAAAGTCTTGTACAGAAACAGAAAAGATAACAGGCAATCTTATGACACAATTTAAGTATCTATAATTCCAGTTTAACTCATCTTAGCAATCATCACTATGAGAAACAAGTAATAGAATGGTGTTTTGCAAAAGCCTACATACCAAATCTTATCACTGGTTACTTCTGAGTCATAGCATTTTTTTTAATGTACTTCTGAAATTTTCTAAGGAAATATGAACTATTATTTTTAAGGAGAATGAAAGGTAAAAACAGATTTAATATAAAACAAAGCTTTAAATGAATTAAGTCAATAAGGAAATACTGTTTCCTATTACTTAGAGAAAAAAATGCAGTAAGCAGAAAGCAGGTGGTGGGCACATAGTGCAATACACATACAGATCTTGTACACCATAGAAATGTACATTTGAAATCTATATGATCCTATTAACCAAGGGCACCCCAATAATTTAATAAAAATGGGGGATACTTTATACTGATAGAGCAAATATTCAAATGAGAAACTGCATATATATGGATCAAGTCTTATGTAGCATCTCTTTACAGAAAGCCTTACCTTTACAATAATCATTGGGATCTTCCTGCTCATCATCATCAGATCCCAGAATCTCCTCTTCCTGTTCTGGTGGATCACTCTCAGAGTGGGGAGCAGAGCCTCGGTGCTGAGTTTCAGATCTAAAAAATAATACAAACATGTTCAATCTAAATGGACAGAAGAAAACAGGACTTCAAATAAATCTGGAAAATATACAGGGTAGGGCAAAGGTAAGTTTACAGTTGTGAGTATGCAAAACAGTTTATTCTTGTATTTTTATTTATTAGTGTTTTTTCCACACAAACAGCCGTAACCCTACTTTTGCCACTCCCTGTATATAAAAGTAAAAGGGAAAAAAGTACTTGAATCACAACATCCAAACATAATTGCTGACAATACTATTAGGTTTTCTTCATTATTTTGCTGCATTTTTATTTAAAACTATTATTTGTAATTACATACTACATAAAAAATTTGTATCCTGCTTTTCCTTCTACATTGTAAACTTTTTCTCATTTCTAGGCAATCTCTTAAATCTTACATATTTCCCTTAGAAGTATCACCACTTTGGCACATTCTGTTCAGCTGGATATATAACCTGTTAATTTTCCATTACTAAAAATAAAGCTGTTGATTCAGTTTTGAATAACCTTTATTCTGTACTTAGAATTATTTCCCTAAAGTCAAACTACAGATAAAGACAGAAATATTCTTCCTATTTATAAAAATAACATGTTCAATGTAGCAAACTTGCAAAGAATTTTTGTTTTATAACAAATCCATTCTGAACTAACGAACATTTTGGACGACTTCCTTCCAGTCTGTGGCCAAGGGTTGTATTATAGTGAGTTGCATCTCCAGCCACATACGGCTTCTGGTATTACAAAATTTAAAAAACTTTGTTTGATAGGCAAAAATGATGATCTCATTTTATTATGCATTAAAAATTTTTATTGATTGCTTTTCCCACATGCCATCTTTAGTTATATCAAAATGTTTGTATGCTGAGAAGTTCAGGAGACAGAAAGGGTTGGATTTACATTCAGGTTTTAACATTTATTAGCTGCCTGCTTGATAAGCTTCAAACAAAAGAAACAGGGTACATAGCATTTCTATCAGTAGTTGTAGTTCCCATTTTTCAATATTTACCTTTTCATCAGTTTGTCTGATCAGACTTTTTCTTTCCAAAAGATTCAATGAAAC
Organism: Anoura caudifer; assembly: GCA_004027475.1. Classification (NCBI taxonomy): domain Eukaryota; kingdom Metazoa; phylum Chordata; class Mammalia; order Chiroptera; family Phyllostomidae; genus Anoura; species Anoura caudifer. The sequence continues at coordinate 89,386 of PVKU01001933.1, read as the reverse complement.
AAAAAAAAAAATAGCAGTAATAACAGCAAAACAAGTTATAAGAGCTATTAGAATATAAGAAATACCACAGCAAGCACGAGTAGTGACTTGGATTTAGATTTTTGGTGGCCATTCCAACCTGCCTCAATTCTTGATATTTTTTTGGTCTCCTAGGGAACACAAAAGTAGCCCTAAAACTGTATGGTTTAATGTGTTCCTTCCTAGCAAAAACATGGCTTTGGGAAACTTATTTAGTAAGGAACTACCAGGCCCACTTTCCTAAGTAAAAATAGTTAAGTTTGAATGAACATCCCCAAATTTAAGATTAAGATGAATTTCTAAAAGAGACTGTCTGATTTCAGGCTTCTTGCCTTTTAGAATTAAAATATGATTGTAAGAAGTACAACTGTGAAAATTTTGAAAAGCAGTGAAATATAAGTAGGAACAATCAGACACAAAAATGCTGGAATATTAGAATTTCAGAAGTATCTTAAGAGTGGTAATGTTTAAAAATTATGTTTTTTAACATCTGAAATTTTGTTTGAAGCAAACACAGGATCTGGCAGAAGTAAGGCCTGATTGAACGTGATTGGTAGGGTAATATGGGTGTAATAATCTATAGTTTTAATTTGAACACTTCACCTAAAATGTCATATGGTGTACTTGAGTGTGATAGATATGTTACAGAATTACATGCTTATAATTTTGTAATAAAAGGTTTTGAAATAAAAAAAGGGGCATCATTTGTGCCACACCCTGTATATTTAAAGAATTTTATTGATTCCTTTTTATTTTATATACTTTTTTGATCCTTTATCTTCACTTTTAGTTATAAAACTGAACATTATTTGTCTCAGTTAAATGGTTCAAAACTGAATTATAAATTTTAAGTCACAATGTGAAATACTGCAAATCTAAACCCTGACACATGTTAGTATACAAGAAAATCTTTATATTCAAAATCAAGAGAAAAACAATACCTAAGGAAAAAAACTTACTTTTTAACTTAAATTTCTTTAAAATATACTTAATTTATATTTAAGTATTAATATTTTTAAAGAAATTTACATCTTTTAAAATAAAGAATATTATTGACTATATTCTCTATGCTGTACTTTACATCTCCCTGACTCTTCTGTAACAACCAGTTCATACTTCTTTATATTTCCATTTTTCCACTGATGCCCCACCTGCCTCGTATCTGGCAACCGTCAAAATGTTCTCTGTATCTATGAGCATTTCTGTTCTGCTTGCTCATTTTGCTTTTTAGATTCAATTGGTGACAAATACGTATTTAGTGCCATTTTATTGTTCATAAATAAGTCCCTTTAACATTTCATGTAATACTGGTTCGGTGGTGATGAACTTCTTTAGCTTTTCTTGTCTGGGAAGCTCTTTATCTGTCCTTCAATTCTAAATGATAGCATTGCTGGGTAGAGTATCCTTGGTTGTAAATCCTTGCATTTCATCACTTTTGAATATTTCTTGCCAATCCCTTTAGCTTGCAAAGTTTCTGTTGAGAAATCAGCTGACAATCTAATGGCAGCTCCCGTGTAGGTAACTAACTGCTTTTCTCTTGCTGCTTTTAAGATTCTCTCTTCGTCTTTAACGCTGACATTTTAATTATGATTGTGTCTTGGTGTGGGACTTGCTGGGTTCATCTTGTTGGGGCTTCTCTGTACTTCCTAGACTTGTGTGTCTATTTTCTTCACCAGATTAGGAAGTTTTCTGTCATTTTGGAGGGCGGTGAAGGGGAATAACTAAATGTTTAATAGAAAAGAAATGGCAAGATAAAAAGACATATTTACTCTCAATCATTAACAATTGATTTAATGAAAAATGAATTCACGTATGGAGCCATGTGGTCCAGGGCTTTTGTTTATTGGGAGTTTTTTGTCATTACTTTTTCAAATAGGCTTTCAATTTCTTGCTCTCTCTTCTCCTCCTGGCATCCCCATGATGCTAGTGTCAGTATTCCTGAAGTTGTCCCAAAAGCTCCTTATAGTATCCTCAAAAAAAAATTTTGGGGGTGGGATTCATTTTTGTTTTTCCTGTTGTATGATTGGTGTTTTCTGTTTCCGTCTCTTCCCAATCTCTGATCTGACCGTCTGCTGCATCCACTCCACTGTTGACTCCTTGTACTGTATTCTTTCCTTATGACTGGCTCCTTTCTATGTTTTCTAGTTCTGCCTTTATGTTTCCTCCCTTTGTTGAAGTTCTAAGTTCATCTACTCTTCCCCTAAGTTCATGTAGCATCCTCATAACCAGTGTTTTGAACCCTGCATCTAGTAGAATGCTTGTCTCCATTTTGTTTACTTCTTTTTCTGGCACTTTGTTCTAAGTTTTCATTTGGATCATGTTCTTCATCTCCTCATTTTGGTAGCCTTCCTATGTATTAGGTAGGGCAGCAACATCTTGAAGACTTGGAAGAGTAGTCTTAGGTAGTAGGTGTTCTGTAGGGTCCAGTGGCAGTCTTCCAATCACTCTAGCTGTGAATTCAAGGTACACCCACTGTGTTGGCTGTGTACACCCTCTTCTTGTAGTTGAACCTTGACTGCTGTTGGTCAACAGGAGTAATTTACTGCAAGGCCAATCAGCTGCAAGGAGCGGCAGCAACTACTGATCACCAACCTCTGACCACCATGGAGGATCAGCTGTGCAGGGGCCCACCCCAGACACCAGGACGTACTTCAGTGGGGTTCTGGTGCCTGCTGAGTCTGCCCCTTGAGTGTGTCACTTTTGGAAGTGGTTGGGTGGTAATGCTTCAACATGGTCTGAAGCTGTACACTGGGTAGATTGGCTTTGGAGCCTCCAGGGAGGTGTAAGCCAAGGACAGCCACTGCTGGTGTTTTGCCTGGGGCCACCTGGCATGAATTAGAAAGCAATCTGCAGATGTCTGCTACTTCTGCTGGGCTGGGAGGTGCCCAGATAAGGCCAACCTGTGAATCAAGGCTGGCTGCTACTAGTGCCAGGCCTGCAACCACCAAGCAAGAGGTACATGATGTACTGAGGCCAGATACTACTTGAGAGACTTCAGGAAAATCTGAAGCATAAGCCAAGACATGCCATTTGTATGGAAAAGCCACTGGAAACAGCTTGGGTGGGCCTCAAAGTTGGGTTGGGTGGGGCTCAGAGAATCACAAAGGCAGGGCAAACAATGTGAGTCAGATTGATAGAGACTCAGATCTGGCATCCACCTGATGGCTGTGCAGGGAGGGCTCCTCAAAAGAATAATAGCCTCTGCTAGCACTTCTGTCTGGGAGAAAGCAGTCTCCCCAAGCTCTCACCCTATGTCTCCCCATATGTCTCTAGTGCTTTTTGCCCCAGCACAGGAGCTCAGAGGGAGTGAGTCCAAGTAAGTCCATGCATGGGACCTTTAAGAGGAACTGCCTGGCACTATAGTAGCCTTCCATCTACCTTAGCCTCAATCTCCACTGGTTTCATATCCAGAAATTATGAGGACTTCTCTTCCTGGCACTGGAACCCTGGGTTTGGGAGCCTGGTGTAGGACCAGACCTCCACAGCCAAGATATCCCTCCCAGTTTTTAATCCATCACACATGGGTGTAGGATCAGCTCCTTCAGCATCTCTGCCCCTCCTATCAGACTTTATGTGGCTTCTTCTTTCTCTAGTTGTACATTTCAGGTGGTCCTGCATGATAGCTGTTTTGCAGGTTAGCTGTAATTCTGATGTGGTTGTAGGAGGAGGCAAGTACCTCATTAACCTATGCTGCCATCTTGACTTGACTGAATATTAATTTTTAATCCTTCATTTTTTTCATAGCCCATATTTACCAGTAACTTCTGAAGAATGACTTCAGGGGAGGTAAATTTATTAAGATGTCTCATACCTTTATTTTATTCTCATCCTTGACTACGAGTCCAGTATAAAATAAATGGCTCTGTTGTCTTCCAGCTTTCTGTGGTGGTGTTAACAAATCCAGTATCAATGCCTTCTGATTTTTAAGCTTCAAAAATAGGGCACTTTTTTCTTTTTAAAGAACCATCTCTTTAACCCTCCATTTTCTGAAATTTCCTGAATGGCTTTAAAAAAAATCCATCTTCCTAAGTACTTTCCACTTACTTTCAAACTAGACTCATTCAATTCTGATAAAATTTCTTGTATTTCACTGAAAACTTAATGGCCTTCATTTTGCCTCCTCTCTCTGGAACTATTCTTTCAGATACTGGACCTGGAACCTCTGGCCAACTTCACTCATTTTCTCATGTTTTCTCCTCTTCTACTTTCTAGAGTGACCTTCCTACTTTGTGTTGTCTTTTAAATTTCTACTACATTTTTAATTTCCCACAACTTTTTTTGCTCTTGAATATTCTTTTTTACAGACTCCTACATTGTTTCAATGATGTACTTGTCTTCTTTCATCTTAAGGATACAATTTAGTAAGTTTCCTTCTTATCCTTGCTTTGCCTTGGCTGTCTCAAACTGCCCATGTTTTACTAATGCTACATTTTATTTTAAATATGATGTCCATTAAGGAACATCAAACAAATTAAAAAAAAAAAAACTTTGCCAAAAAAGACAAAAAACAAGAAGATAAATTTTTAGAAAAAAGAAAAAGTTAATATTAAATAATGATGACTAAGATGACATAATTAAAGAAGTCAAAATCACCACAACTTTGATGTGTTAAAAGTGGTATAAAAAAATCAATGCTACAGAAATTTCAACTTATTAACAATAGACATTAAAAACGATTCTTCTTTAAACAACCAAAAAAGAGATAAAAAATGATTTCAGTCTGGCCCGGACTGGTGTGGCTCTGCTGGTTGGATGTCATCCCACAAAGAAAAAGGCCATAGGTTTGATCCCCAGCCAGGGTTGCAGGTTTGGTTCCTGGTTAAGGAGTATTTAACTAATCGATTGTTTCTCTCCCTCTCTTCCTTTCTAAAAATAAAATAAATAAATAAATAAATAATCTTTAAAAAATATTTCAGTCTGTGCTTTTAAACTCTTCATACCTATTTTATGTCTCCTTCACACCTATTTCATGTCTCAAGTATTTTCTATCCATGTTCAGAAGAAAAAATTGTCAGTACTTTAAAGCTCTCAAAGCATATAAAATTTGACCTAGTACTATCTACAAAAATCTATTATAAAGTAAAATGGATAACACATCAAATTTTAATAGCAGTATGCTTTCAAAGTAATCAAATAACCTGACCAAAATACCAGCAACATTAGGAATAGGAATATACTTGGCTAGGGTACAGAACAGAACCAAAGCAAAAGTCTGGGAAGATGGCAGAAAGCACCATAAAAACTTGAGAGTGTTGTTCTTCTTACATTTCCAAGCTAGACTTGACACAGAAACTCTAGAATGTGAACAGAGAGATGATAAAGCCAAACTGGAGCATTTCCTCTTATTTCTAGGGATCCTTTCAACTTAGATTCCATTTCTGGTATAACCCTCTAACCTAACCATCCTTCGCTCCAATCACTAATTGCCCAAATAAATAGTAAAACCAAAGTCTCAAACAAAAATTTACTCATTTTTGTGTGGGTAAATATTGTATATTCATAATTACCATGAAGAATATGCTACTTATGAGCATATGCTTCACTTACATATTTCATAAATTTATGTATTCAAATTAGTTACATGAGCAACCTCATTAAAAAAGTCTTTTACTGACCCACTAAATTGCTTTATAACCTACTAGTGGATTGGGTCTGAAAAACAATGCCCTAGAAATTATTTTTAACTTATTTAGTAAGATATAATTCACATGTCATAAATTCACCAATCTAAAGTATATAATTCAGTGGCTTTAGTATATTCACAGAGTTGTGTAATCACACCACAATCTAAACTTAGAATATTTTCATCACTCCCATAAAAGGCCCAAACCAATTAGCAGTCAATCATCCTCACACCCTTCCCCCCACTCTGGAAACAATCTACTTCCTGTTTATATGACTTTGACTATTCTGGACAAGTCACGTAAATGGAATCACACAATATGTAGTCTTTCAAGACTGACTTCTTTAACTCAGCACAGTTTTGAGGTTCATCTATTTTGTAGGGTGTACCAGCACTTCATTCCTTTTTTGTGGCTGAATAATATTCTATTATATGATTATAATACATTTTATTTATTCATTCATCAGTTCTGATGGGCATGGGTTGTATACACTTCTTGGCTGTTACTATCATCCTGGTATGAATGCCTTAGAAGAAATGTGTGCAATCTTGTTTGTAATAATCAAAACAGGAAATAACCAAATGTGCATTAACAGGAGAATGTATAAGTTGCAGTATTCTGACACAATGAAACATTATACCCAACAGTAAAAGTGAACTAGCGACATGCACCATAATGTACTGCACAAACATAAGATGAAGTAAAAACAGCAAGTTGCAGAATATATACAATATATCATTTCAACCAGTTAAAAAGCATACTAAATGGCAAATAAAGTTAAAATATGAAGAAATACAGAACTGCAAGTAGATAAATAATTCCTGGAGATCTAATACGCAGTACAGTGGTTACAAACAACAAAACCGTACTACAAGCATTAAACTTTCTAAGGGACTAGATCTTAATTGTTCCCACCACTAAAGAAATTATGCGTCCCAACAGAGCTGTTCACTATTGGCCACAAGGGTAATTGTATTGTAATATGAAGGTATCAAATCAGTGTGTTGCATGCTTCAAACTTACAATTATTATATGTTCATTATACCTCAAAAAAAAAAAAAAAAAAAAAAAAGCTGAGAAAAAAACCACAAGAAATTCAACATTCTACAGGGGAACTGAACATAGGGATACGATCGAGGAGGAAACACATGATATCTGGTATATGGTAATGAGATTTTATTTCTTAAGCTGGGTAGGAGCTATTGTTTTATCAGTTGTTCTTTCTGTAGATATCAAATGTTTTATTTAAAAAATATTGACTATGATTACTTTCAGGTTCAAGCATGAATTCAACACATGGCTTGTGGTTGAATTAAAATTTTGTCTTGAGATTTTGCTGAAGCATATCCCACAGTTGGGAATCTTATTGACCTTATCCATCAAATTATCACAAAAAGGGACTTTGTGTTGCCTGAGGTTAGTCAGCATTACCATAAAATATGAGGGGGGGGGGCAGAAAAGATTCAACTGCATGCTTTAATTCATTTTTTAAAAAAATCTGTACATGCACAAAGTTTTTCTATAAGCTACTTATGTTTGTTTTATGAAGAATAAACAGTTCAAATAAATGAAAAGTGTTGATAATTTAACAAATTGGTATATTTGTGTGTATTACTTTATATCCATTCTTTCCAAACACACCCAAAAAAAATCCCCAAATTGGGCATATTGTAAAATAAAATAAAAATATCCTAGCAGATTTGTTTTAAAGAGGAAATGAGATTTTTTAAAAGGATTTTTATTTACTTATTTTTAGAGAGAGGGGAAGGGAGAAAGAGAGGGAGAGAAACATCAATGTGTGGTTGCTTTTCATGTGCCTCCTACTGGGGACCTGGCCTGCAACCCAGTCATGTGCCCTGACAGGGAATGGAACTGGAGACCCTTTGGTTTGCAGGGCAGCATGCAATCCACTGAGTCACATTACCCAGGGCGGAAATGAGATTTTTAAATTTCAAAATGACTGTATTACATGTTGCGATCCATGTATCAAAACCTGTGATATATTCAAGTTTTACTTAAGAGAAAAATTTATAACCATGCACATGCCAGTTAGAAAACAAGAAAAGGTGCTATTAAATGAACAATGAGCTAGAAATAATAGAAGGAATACAAATTTTAAAACTCCAAGTCAAAAGTTCATTATATAAGAACAATTAATAACATAGACAAGTCTCTACCAAAAACAACTTTTTTAAAATCCCAGAAGGACCTAAGTCATGGAGATTAAAAAGCTGAAGACCTACCCCTAACAAAGGAAATTAAGTCCAGTCAGGTTTTAAGTTAAACACTACTTATTTTTCAAAAGGGTTAATTTGGTAGTTCTCTTTTTGTGAATTGTTCCAGTACATCCTGAGAGTGGAACAAGCTTCCAGTTAATCTGTGATTACTATTATAACGCTGACATCCAAAGCACAGAAAAATAATGCGCACATACACGCACACATGAAACAAACAGAAAGCTATTCGCCAGTCTCACCAATGAACTCCAGGTACAATTACTGAGTATTTATGTCACAAGCAAACATAAAAGAATAATTTAAACTCAGAATTACCTAGTCAAGTTATTCACCTTTTAATATACGAGGAGGGACCCCCCAAAACCAGAATTATCTTCGGAGGGCCGGCCACTTGCAGAAGCTTCCCCCATTAGGCGTGTGTTCTAGGAACCCATCTGTTTCAGTGTATGAGCTGGTGTTGTGAGAGGCTGCCTTTGGCTTCCGTGAATTTTTTTGAAGACTCTTTCAATGCCTTTGTCAATTTCATGATGGGTGATTTATGAGCACACCTGCCCACATAGTGCTGAGTGTTCAGCAGTTTTTGACCAAAAACCGCATGACACAATCCACTGAGCCACACTACCCAGGGCAGAAATGCCCCACCCTCCCTATTCACCTGACCTTGCCCCCAGTAACTTTTTTTTGTTTTCCCAGATGAAAAAGTCCTCAGAAGGACATGTGTTGCCAATGTGGAAGAGGTGAAAGAAAGAATGGCAGAAGCTCTAAAACTGACAAATTCAAAAATTGTTTTGAGCAGTGGAAAATAAAAACATCTTGATAGGTGTATTCCATCAAATGGAGAGCACTTTGAAGGTGATTGAAGTTAAACATGTAAGAGTAAGTACACAGCTTTTTAATACATAAATTCTGTTTTTGGGGGGTCCCCCCTCATACATACAGAAGACCATACAAAAATTATAAAGACATTTGACAAAATTCAAGATTGAAATCCTTGGTAAATAGGAAGAAACTTACTAATTAAGTTGAGAGACTCACTCAATTATACATATCTGCTAGAAACCCACAGAAACATTTCCCCAAAAGACAGATCTTCATTACAATAACAGTTTTATAGCTACTTTTCAAAGTTATAATTGCAGTCTTTGACAGTAATTTAAGGCAAGAACCAGAACTGCAACCACTGCAAAATGGCTATTTACCTAGAAAATTTGAGAAAAATAACTGAAAATCAGTACAACCAATACAAGGTTTTAGGTAATAAGGAGATCACAAATTATCAAATTTAAAAAGCAACAGTGTTTCTACATACCAGCAATAACAAATAGAAAAAATGTAATGGATAAAAAGCAATAAACTTATAATACCAATCACAATAAAACTGTAAGAATATAAGAAACACACCACCTGAAGGGTATGTTAAATGCAAACAAACAAACAAAACAGGAAAGCTACTGAATATTACTAGATGGGAAGAATCAAAAGAAACATGTCAATTTTCCAGAAAGTAATCTATAAATTCAAAGTAATCTCAATGGAAATCAACAGGATATCTTGTAAAACTTCCTTTGGAAAAGGAAATTAGCAAAAATAGCCAAGAATTTTTGAACTTGGAGTCCAGATACCAGGACAGAATAAACAGCTATAGTAATTAAAATGCTGTAGTACTGGTAACTGGCTTAGAATGAAATCTAGCCACAGGCTCAAATTAATATGAGAATTTAAGTAATAGATAAACACGGCATCTCAAAACAATAAGAAAAACATGAACTGTTTATAATAATCAGGGGAAACTAGCTATTTGGGAAAAGGGCCCTTCTGAAAGGGAGTCCAGGAGGTCAGAGTGAGATGTGGGAACAGTGTGAGGAAGGGGCCATAAGCCAAGGAATGCAAATGACATCTAGAAGTTGGAAAAGATGAGGAAACAGATTCTCCCCTAGTCTCTAGAAGACACAAAACTTTGTGTCCATTTAAGCTACTAAAACTGTAGTAATTTCTTATAGTAGCAATAGGAAACTCCCACGGCAGTTTACCGTACTCAAACTTAACATGTCAATTTGAGAAAAGAGTCAAGTGGTCTGTAAACACATGAAAAGATCTCAAAACCAATAGAAACAGGGAAACATTGGAATAAGGTTCTTTTTAATGCCCAGTGACATGGCAGAAATAAAAAAGGATTAATTTCACATGTTGACAAGGATTTGGAGGGTCAGGGTGGGCATTCTTTTATGCTATGGATGGCATTAAAATTGGTGAAGCCTTTTTGAGAGGAAATTTGGTAGTTTAAAGTTTAAAATATTCACATCCTTTGAATCAGTAAGTCTGCTTCTGGGAAGCAACTATTATGGACTGGTTAAGAGCACACAGGCTATGGAGGGCAACTGCCTAAATATGAACCCCTGTTCTTGTCATCTATAGGGCGTGTGACTGTGAGTCACTTATGATTCCTAGCTTCACAAATGACTCATCTACAAAATGGGTGTAACAGTTGCTGTGAGAATGACATTTAATGTAATTAGCATAATTCTACATAGGTAGTGCTTAACAAATATTAGCTGTTAATAATGCATTCTAAAGTAATACATATGATTAAAATAACTAGGTGAGTGAGGATGTGGAGAAACTGCAACCTTTGTTCACTGCTGGTGAGAATGTTAAGGATGGCACAGCCACTATGAAAAACAGTATGGTGTTTTTATAAATTACAAACAGAATTACCATATAATTCAACAATTTTACTTTTGGGTCTATACCTAAAAGAACTGAAAGCAGAGACTCAAAGACGTTTAATGTGTACAGGGTTTCAGTCCTACAAGATGAAGAGTTACAGGAGGGATGGTAGAGATGGCTGCACAGCGATGTGAACGTACATACCACCAATGAACTGCATCTACATGTAAATGCGCTTGAGATGGTAAATTTTATGTGTACTTAATCATAATACGAAAAAGTGCTGAAAGAAAAATATTCCAACCAAAAATATTATACCCAAGGAAAGTTATCACTCAGAATTAAAGAAGAGACATAATTTTTTCCAGACAAGCAAATACTCAACCAGCCTTATGAGAAGTGTTAAACAGACTTCTTTAAGCTAAAAAGAAAGGGTATTGACTGATTACAAGAAAACATATAAAAGAGTAAATCTCTCTAGAAAGGTAAATGTATAAAGGTAGTGTATTAATCACTTATAAAGCTAGTGTGAGAGTTAAAAGACAAAAAGAATAAAACTACTTGAATTAGTTAAGGGATATATAAGTAAAATGTGGCATCAAAACCAAAATGTGGGACTTCCAGTCAAGATGCAGGTGTAGGTAGACACATTTTGCCTCCTCGTGGAACAAGAATAATTACAACTAATCTCAAAATAAAAAACACTCCAAACTGCCAGAAAACCAACTGTATGGAAGTTAAGTCCAACAACCAAGGATTTAAAGAAATCATATTCATCCAGACAGGCAGGAGGGTGGAGCCAGGAGCCAGGGCAGAGAGGATGTGGTGTGGCGTTGGAGAGGCAGCAGCAGCTGAATGGGTGGTCCCACATTCACATGTAGTGGATAAAACCTAGCAGGGAGACCTTGGGAGCAATCGATTCCAGCCCCAGGCCAGACCCAGCAGCGCAGAGTTCCAGCACCAGGAAGATAAAGCCTAGTAATTTCTGGCTGTAAAATCCAGTGGGGATTGGGGTAGCAGCAAAAACTTCTGGTTTCTCAGAAGATTCTGTTTAAAGGGCCCCATGCAGACCTAGAACATAAGCAAACCCACCCACTTGGGAACCACCACCAGGGCATCCGTTAGGAGGGTAACAGTCATATAAGGAGAGTGGGTGAAGAGACTGGAAATGGAGCGAGTGAAGCCAGGCAGTGGCACTGTCCCCTCTTTGACCCCTACCCCCACACAGAGCCACAAAGCAGGGAAGCAGCTTGCCCTATACTGACAAATACCTACGGCTCTGCCCCTTACAACTTAACAGGTACACCAAGACAGGATCAAGGTAGCTCTACCTAATACACGGAAACAAAAACAGTGAGGCTGCCAAATTGAGGAGACAAAGAAATATAGCTCAAATAAAAGAACAGAATAAAATCCCAGAAAAAGAACGAAATGAAACAGAAATAGCCAATATATCAGATGCAGAGTTCAAAACAATTGGTGATTAGGATGCTCAGAGAACTCACTGAGTATGGCAAAACCTTAAGGGAAGAAATGAAGGCTACACTAAATGAAATAAAGAAAAATCCATAGGGAATGAACACTGAAGGGAAGGAAGCTGGGGTTCAAATCAATGATCTGGAACATAAGGAAGAAATAAACATTCAACCAGCACTGAATGAAGAAACAATAATTCCAAAAAATGAACAGAGTATAAGAAGACATCTCCAAAAGTGACAACTTCACAATCATAGGAATGCCAGAAGAAGAGGAAGAACAAGAAACTGAAAACTTATTTGAAAACATAATGAAAGAAAATTTCCCCAATCTGGCAAAGGAAATAGACTTCCAGGAAGTCCAGGAAGCTCAGAGAGTCCCAAAGAAGGTGGACCCAAGGAGGAACACACCAAGGCACATCATAATTACATTACCCAAGATTAAAATCACCTACAAAGGAGTTCCCATCAGACTGTCAGCGGATTTCTCAAAAGAGACCTTACAGGCAAGAAGGGGCTGGAAAGAAGTATTCCAAGTCACGAAAGTCAAGGACCTACATCCAAGATTGCTCTATCGAGCAAAGATGTCATTCAGAATGGAAGGGAAGATAAAGTGCTTCTCAGATAGGGTCAAGTTGAGGGAGTTCATCATTGCCAAGACTTTATTATATGAAATGCTGAAGGGACTTATCTAAGAAAAAGAAGATAAAAAATATGACAGTAAAAAGATAGCGAACTCACAGATATTAACAACCACACCTAAAGCAAAAGCAAACTGAGCAAACAAGTAGAACAGGAGCAGAAACACAGAAATGGAGATCACATGGAGGGTTATAGAATGGGGGAAAAGGTACAGGGAATAAGAAGCATAAAATGGTAGGTATAAAATAGACAGGGGGAGGTTAAGAATAGTATAGGAAATGGAAAAGCCAAGGAACTTATATGTACGACCCACGGACATGAACTAAGAGGAGGGAATGCTTCTGGGAGGGGGGTGAAGGGCAGAGGAGAATAAAGATGAGGAAAAAAAAATGGGACAACTATAATAGTATAATCAATAAAATATACAATCCTTAAACCACAAAAAGACATTTATAAGGCAACTGGCAACATATGAACATAAACTGGATGTAAAATGATAGTGAACAATTATTGTTAATAATAATACTATTATCACAGAAAAGAAAAATATGTAAAGAGCATTCTTGTTGTTAGCAAGGGGATGCCTAAGTTTTCAGGTAGAGTGTCATGGCATCTGTAACTCACTTTCAGATAGTTTTGTAAAAAGAAATGTATATGCCCGTATCTAACACACCCAAATGGCTGAGTATACAAGTGTTTACTGTGCTAGTCTTTCAACTCTTCTGTACTTTTAAAATTTCTCATGACAAAAAAATTGGGAAAAAGGATTAGAAAGAAACTCTTCTTGTGCTTTCTATTACATATATTTTATTAAACATTTTATAGTTATGTTTAAAAACATTAATATTCTACACAGTTGTATTGTTATTTCTAATTTGTTGGAAATTTAGGTTGTTCCTATGATTAACAACTTTAAGCATTAAAAAAATGAGATACACAAAAAGGCATTAAACATACTTTCTTGACATGGAAATAAACGATTAATGATTTTTTTGTGGCTTATGAAAATCTAGTAAAGGTATAGTTACAAATTCCACTTGTAAACCACCAAAGCAGAGATTTCCTTTTATAAAGTAGACATTTGCTCAAGAATGGAGTTTTTTGCTTTGTTTTGCTTTGTTTTTTTGACATCTGGTCAGTCAGACTCAGTTATTAGGCAGAATATTTGCATAACAGCATTTTTCTTTGCCATTACCAACCTGAAACTACACTATAATTTTCATGAGGACACAAACTGTGTCTTATTCATTTTGTTTTACACACTGACTTATAACTCCTAGGCATTCAAAGGTTTTCCAACTTGGACAGACTTAATTCTTTGGCACCATTAATAAATTTATAATCATCCTTCAATTTTACACCAAGGTTATTTTATCTACTGATTTGATGGAAAGCAAATGCTTTCTTATTGACTTCATTTTTATGTTCTCCTAGGGCCTGTCCTCTCTCCACCTAATTTTTCTGGTTCCACCAAATGAATGGGTGCTTCAGCCTCGGAGGCTGCTTCCCAATCCTGGCCATTACTGTTGCAAGATGGTCATTCCCGCAACCACTCCCCATCATCTGGGCCCAGTTTTCATGGCCAGAGGAAGAGCAACTAACATATTAACAGCATGAGGCAGGGCATCAGAAGCCTTTAAAAATTTCTCAGTATGATTTAGTACTCAGAATTCATATCTTAAAGTTAACTTTTAAATTTTTGTTCAAAATTAAAATCCTCACATTAGAGGTAGTTGTTTTAACAGTATTAAAATGGCTAATAAGGGGGGGAAAACTCTATAGGAAATGAGAAACTGAGACAATTTTCCCTTCTGACATTTGACAAAAATTAAAGATAACATTAAAAATGTTAACAATATGAAGTTTTAGCAAATACTAATACCTACAGTAGCATATGAGTACACAAGTTCAATATTTTGAGGGTATTTCGCAGTTTAGATCCAAAGACAGGATATGGGTAAAACATTTGACTAGAAATTTTATTACTAGAAATCTATCCTACAGAAATATCTCCATAAAAGCAAAATGTAAGTAAAAATATATTCAAGAATATTTATTTTAACTCTACTTATAATACTATAAAATTGAAGATAACTTAAATGTCAATATCTTATTAAAGTATACCAAAATAAAATTAAATCACCTGAGAAAGATTTACATGTAGACTCAGGAGACATCTGTAATAAATATGTTGAAACAGAGTTTATATAATGCCTGTGATTTCTCAAGGGCATGTGCATGGGGGTTGAAGATTTTAATCTTAATATACTTCTCTGTATTTTATGGGGAAAAAAAACAAAAAAGATATACTTACCTCTCTTGCCCCAGAAATAAATGTAAAAGCTAAAACTCTAAAACTCTGAGACCGAAACTTAAGAAAATATCCTCACAACCTTAGAGTAGGCAAGTATTTCCTAAAACACAAAGAACGCACTAATGGAAGAAAAAATTAAGAAAAAAATAAACTGAACTGTCAAAATATCTGATAAAGGACTTGTCACTGCCAGCATTTAGTCATCAAGGAAAAATAATTTAAATAGAAATTAAAATCAAAAGTGGAGTAACTGAAATTTTCATACACTGTTAGCAGTAATGTTAACTAGCAGTAATTTCGGAAAGCTTTGGCAATTTTATATAAATTAAATAGACCTCAACCACATTCCAGCAATTCTAATCCTAGAGAAATAAAAGATATGTCCACTCATAGACTGGCACAAGAATTAATACAAACTTTATTCATAATGGCCCCAAAGAGAATGGGGAAAAAAAAACCCCAAAAAACAAAAAACCACAAAACAAAAAAAACAACAACAAAACCCCACAGATGTCAACCAATGGAAAAGACATTAACAAACTCAGGTATATTCTTGCAATTGATTAGCATTTAGAGATAAAAAGGAATAAACTAATAACTCATGTTGACCAGCACAAAAGAATCTCAAAATCCTTATGCTGAACAAAAGCTAGACACTGAAGAGTACATTCTACTTATAATTCTACCTATAGTATAATTCTACTTATATGAAATTTTGACCAGCCAAACTAATCATTGGCAGAAGCAGTGGTTGCCTAGGGCCAGGATTGGGAGGGTGAGACAGGATACAAAGACAACACATACAGTGAAGTTCCTGCAGTGATAAAAATGTTCCAGCCTTGACTGGTGTGCCAGTTATATGAATGCATACATTTGTCAAAATATACTAAACTGCACTCTTAAAATGAGTTCATTATATTGTTTGTAAATTACAGCTCAATAGAGTTGATTTAAAAATAAGCTACAGTTGTCAACCTTTATCCATTGGGATACGTTCAAGAGCTCCTGTGGATGCCTGAAGGAAATGGTGGATAGTATTGAGCACTATATACACTATGTTTTTCCCTACACATGCCTCCCTATGATGAAGTTTACAAATTAGGCACAGCAAGATTAACAATAACTAATAACAGAATAGAACAACTGTAACAATATACTGTAATAGAAGGTATGTGAATGGCTTTTGGGGTCACTATTACATAAAATAAGGGTGGCTTTAACACAAGCACTGAGACAGCGCAACAGTGATCTGATACCGAGATGGCTACTAAGTGACTCCTGGGGCAGGTAGGTGTACGGCCTGGATATGCTGGGCAGAGGGCTGGATGTAGTAGGATGGTGTGAGATTTCATCCTGCTACTTAGAATAGCACCCAATTAAAAACTTAAGAATTGTTTATTTCTGGGATTGCCCATTTAATATTTTCAGTCAATGGTTGATTGCAGGTAACTGAAACTGGAGAAAGCAAAACTGCAAATAAGGGGGACTGCTGTATTCCCTTCCTCCTATTTTTAAGAATTAAAGCTATTCCTGGATTAATCCAAAGACAAGGAATTAGGAATCTCCTTGCTTACTTCGAGTTCTTGACATCTTGACCCACAGCAAACTAATAGCTCTTCATAACAAAAGGTCCTGGGATGAGGTAGCAACAGCAGCAGATCTGGAAAAAAATCTGTCTTCTATTTTGATAATTATATCGTGATTATATAAGTGAATGTCCTTGTTCTAAGGGAATATTTAGGGGCAAAGGGGCACAATGTCTGCAACTTGCTTTCAAATAGTCTATAAATGAAAGTTTTTATCAGGCATCCATATTCTCTATTTACTGTACATGACTGAGCTGGCAATGCAAACTCCTGTAGAGCCTGCTTATTTTCTAGAAGGCTCACCCACATTTATGGTAAACAGCCACTAGATGGCACTCTGTGATCTAATCCCAGCAGCCTACATTTCCACAAGCAACATTTTAGATTCACTTCAAACAAAAACTGGTGATCTATAATAAAGCACCAATATTAGGCAATAACTAGGTTCAAAATAGATGTTTTCACCATAGCCTACATGGCCTCACATGATCTGACTTTTCACTGCCACCCAAACCCATCTATGACCTTCTCTCTTTAGGTGTAGGTTAGTGTTAACTTTTCAGAGAACTTCCCTGACCCTGATATGTAAAAGAGAAGTTGGCTGCATGGATCCCCTACCTCCTTCACCCTGCTTTACTTTTCTTCAGCACTTGACATGTTATCATCTTCCTCCCCACACTCTCAGAATGTAAGTTTCACAAAGACAGACTTTATTTTGCTCACGGTGGTAACCCGAATGCCTAGAAAAGGGATACATACAAGGCATTCCATCTTCTCTTTCATCTTTCACTATTACTCACCATTCTTCAATTGAAGTCCATTACACCCCGCAACCCCCCACCAGTACCCTTACTGGAACTAGACCGTGAAGAGTTTTAAATGATTGAAGTATTTTATGAGAAAGGAAGTCATCAAGAGATTTAAGCAGTAAAGTGACCCTCCAAAAGCAGTACTTTAGAAAAATTCCTTTGGCAAGGAGGTGGTAAAATGTAGCAGGACATTTTATATAGAAAAGACACTGCAGAGGTAGTTCCAGTCAAGGTCTCTGGGGTCAGGAGACTCAGGTTTGATTGTGGCTCCACAGCTTACCAGAGCTCCAAGACTTTAAATAAACTGTTAATTCAAGAAGCTCTTTGTCTAGTGTGTAAAATAAGGGTAGGAAAAATATCTACCTCATAGGGACTATAAAGGTTATGCTTATCCTATGCTTAGTATCGTGACTGATACATAAATTTTAGCATTGCATGTAGTAAATAAGGGAAAGGAACAAGCAAGTATTTGTTCATTTATGCAACTTATTTTTATAAACTAGTTTATTTACATGTAAACTCAGTCTTCTGTTTCCTTCTGCCTTGAGGAATGAAGAATTGTAGGGTCTCCTAATGCTGAGAACTGTCTTCTAGGGGCTGTGTGATGTGTTTAATCACGCCCCCCACCCCCCAAAGAAAAGATATATTGGAGTTCTAACATCCAGGAACCCAGAAGGTGACTTTATCTGAAAGACAGGATCTTCAAATTAAGATAAATTCATTAGGATGAGCCCTAACCCAATTATGACTAGTGTCCTAACGAAAAGGGGGAAATCTGGACGCAGACTGAGACACACACAGAGGGACATAAAAAGACAGCCATCTTAAAGTCAATGAGAGAAGCAGATCCTTCCCTCACAGTCCTCAGAAGGAACCAACCCTTCTGACACCTTGATTTCTGACTACGGGCCTCCAGAACTGTGAGACAATGCATTTCTGTTGTTTAGGACATTTGTGGGACTTTGTTACAGTAACCCTAGCAAATGAAATAAAACTTGAAGAAAAGCAGATCTGTACACTTACCTTCCTTAAGAAATCATAAATCCCTTGAGGGGAAGGACTGTTTTAAGTCATCTTTGTATCCTTTCTGGACACCTGATCACATGCAAAAATCTAATAAGATATTATTTTAAGTTCCAGTACCTACAGACAGTGGAGCTCAGCAAAGGCTAAACTTCTCCCTACTACCTTTCCCATATATATTTTTTCCTGATGGATAATTTCTTTCTTTTACAAACTGACAAACTGAACTTAACCTCTTTTTTTAAAGTAATTTTTTTAAAAAAATTATTTATTTACTTTTAGAGAGAGGGGGAGGGAAGGAGAAAGAGGAAAAGAAACATCAATGTGTGGTTGCCTCTCACATGCCCCCTACTGGGGACCTGGCCTGCAACCCAGGCAACCTTTTGATTTGTAGGCCAGCACTCAATCCACTGAGCCACACCAGCCAGGGCTGAACTTAACTTCTGAGACATACTCAAGTAATAATCTTAATTTAGTAATCCTAAACTGGAGTTAGGGTTTGGCAACAACAAAATAAAAATCTGAATGCCTAAGTTTATCAGATGTTATATACAAATAATTAAATATAAACTATCCTTGATCTTTAGGTGACTATACTCCAAACTAGACCTGATACGGATACATAAATAATAATACCAACAGATAAGTTAAAACCATTAGTTTGATACATCACTAATAGTAAGAAATGCCACATAAAAGTCAAAGGTAAACCTATCAATTGAAGGTAAGGAAGAAAGCATGCGGAAGGATGCAGTCACCAGAGCACTTCCCCAGCTCAGCATACACAATTCATCCTCGGAACCTCACCATCTACAGATAAGGAAACTCAGACTCAAGAAAGTCAAATAACAGTGTCCAAGTTCAACCAACAATAGTGTTGGAAGCAAAACGGAACCTAGGACTGTGTGATTCAAAGAAAAAACTCTTGGTAAAGAGCACACGAGGGCACACCTACGGTATATTATCCTTCCACCTAGAAGCCTGAGCATGAGTTACCTAATTTATCCCATTACATTTTTAATATGGCAAAGACAAATGCAAAATGCAATTCCTGTTAAATCTATTCTCAAAGGCATAGGCAGAGAGAAAAGGAGTGTTAAAATCAAGGGAGCAATCTCCTGTGTAGACAGAGTCTGACATCTTTGATCAAACTGCTTTGTTGAAAGGAAGGACACTGAGAACATTCACAGGCTGAAGAGCAGCAATGGGATTAAGAGTAAAGTGAATAAGATACAATACTGTTGCCCATAAATTACATTTATAATCAGTTAAAAAATGAGCCTACACTAGTATTTTTGGAAATAAAAGCTCACAAGGACTGGGAGCCTTGTTTAAAATGGCTACTCACTCAGAAAAAGGAATTTAGAATTTGAGTAAATTAAATAATACGTAAAGATCACCAACATGCCCTGGCTGGTGTGGCTCAGTGGATGAGTGCCGGCCTGTGAACCAAAGGGTTGACAGTTCAGTTCCCAGTCAGGGCACATGCCTGGGTTGCAGGCCAAGTCCCCAGGAGGGGGCACATGAAAGGCAATCACACATTGATGTTTCTCTCCTCTGTCTTCTTCCCTTCCTCTCTCTCTAAAAATAAATAAAATCTTAAAAAAAAAAATCACCAACATGATTCATGGTACCAGCATCCAACTTTATGACACTCATGTTTGTTCACCACTATTGGTGACAATTTTTATAAAGTAGTTAAAATATATATGAAATGTTCTCAAATTCCTCAATAAGCTATCCTAAAAATGCCTATCAGTATTGACCAAAGCACTTATGCCACCAAAAGTGTTAATACCCAATAGTTACCAATGACATCTGGCATTAATCTTCATCGGCACAACTAGAGGCATGTCATGGCAAATCACCATGATTTTTATTTATCTAGGTCCTGCCAACTGACTTTGGTGTCCAGTGCTACCATACTTCTCTGAAAATGAACCAAGTATATTTAACTTATTTTGTGGTTTCTGGTAACTTTCTGAAATCATTTGTTGCTAAAGTAGATGAAAACTGGATATTCTGATCTTCACAGTTGATCTCTTGTCATCTTTTTCAAATTCCCAAAGTTAATCCTTTCACGGGAAGCACAGGGCTCTTCTACAACTGTACTTTCTGTCATTTTAGGAGAGAGTGCTTGAGATAGTATTAAGCCTATTAATGCCTGACCCTCACCCTGAAGACTCTATGGCAGAAATTACAGAGTGCAGCCAAATCTTGCGCCTAAACTTTTGTTTATAATGGATGAAAAAAACTTAAGTAGTTGTCAACACTAAACAATCTGGAGAATCTCTCAAAAAATCTGATGACCTGGTAACACAGGACTGATCTTCCCACTAGACAAGCAGTAAGAGCTAAGAATTTCTTCTTTAGATATAAAAGAGGAGGCCCACTCAGCACATTCTAAAAATCACCATTCCCTTTCGCTTACTCATTGTATGCTTCATAAGCCATATTTTAAGAATATATCAACATAATCACAAATTACATACATTATTCATTTTAAAATAATAATACAAATGACCCAAATCCTGCAAGGTTAGGTGTCTTTCAGGAGGTCAAAGATTATATAAGATGAAACAAATAAATGTGTGTAACTAGGTGGTAACATAAATAGTCAGCAAGGAACTAGCCTATGTAACTTTAAAACTCAGTAATTTGACTCTACAACCAGAGTGAAGTATTATACCATAAGGATGAGAACAATAATAAAAGTCATAAACTTTCTTCAGTAATCATATTGTTGGGTGGTAGTTAGTGGCAACATCATTCTGAGACTATTTGGTATTTATACAATGGGAACAAGAAAATGAGTAACCATGTTGGTGCTGTTGTTGAGAACTGGGGTTTTTGGTCTAAGCAAAAGGAGATAGAGACATAAAATCAAGGGTAAGAAAAGTCCCTGGGTCACTTGATGTTCAAGTATAACATAAATGCATAATTTTTTTTAAAGACAAAACACTATTTCCTAGCTCTACTCACAGAAAAAGCCTTATAAACAATGACTAACTCAGTAGGAATAAGCATCTTAAGTTCCCAGAAAGCTTCTTACACAAAGGGCTATTTCCTGTGGCAAAAAAAATAAAAATAAAAAATAAAATAAAATAAAATAACAGGACAAAACTTACAAAAGTTAGTTTGGACAAACTGTCATAATAGATGCACAAAGCTATCAAAAATGCCTCAAATTAAGTCAAATGCACTCAGGGGGCCATTACGAAGGGACTCCACTGGCCAAAGACAGGACAACACAATCAATAAAAATAACTACACATGCTACAAAATCCATGAAAACATCATGCAAAATAAAAAAGTTGATCAAAAAGACTTCATATTGTATGATTCCACTTATATGAAATGCCCAGACTAGGAAAATCCATTGAGACAGAAAGTAGATTAGTGGTTGCCTAGGGTTAGAAGTGGGGTAGCATTGTGGGTATAGGGTTTCTGTTTGGGGTGATGGAAGTGGTTAAAATTCATTAGATCTTGATGACAGTTTCACAACTCTGTGAACATACTAAAAATTACTGAAATGTACACACTTTAAACAGATGAATTTTATGTAAGTTATAGCTCCATAAAGCTGAATATAAAAAAACAAATGCAACTGATTGAACTATAAATGAGCTTACACTCAAATAAAGTTTTACTGGTCATTTTGGAGGATACTAGGAATCCAACTTATTATTTTGAAACCTGGAAAGTAGCAAGTACTTCTCCTGTCTCTCAGACATACAAAGCCTCTCCTTAGGTAACCAAAAAGATGAGGTAGTTTCTCTGTACAGAAGAATGACAGCTACTAAATCCAAGAATAACAGATCACCATTCTACAACCCTAAATAAAATAATGGATCTAGAAGGTTTTCTAGATCAATCACACTATCAATGGCCACTAATATCACACACACAAAAAAGTCAACCTGACAGTAGGTGCTGTCTAATAGAGGTATACAACACCACCTATGAGGTTGTCTGGCAAAAGCAAAACCCATGGAGAACGTATAGACTAAAGACTTTTCCAACAATGGCAATGTGAGGACCTTATGAATCCTGATTCAAGCAAACATAAAACTGGCAGGAAAATTTGATCCCTGTTTGGATATTTGCTATTAAGGGCTTGCCTAAATTTTTCTTTTAGGAGTGATAATAATACTGTAGTTATGTTTTTCCAAATTAAGAGTCCATATCTTACAAAATGATAATGATGTCTGATGTTTGCTTTAAAATAAGATGGAGGGGAGCAGAGAGATCCTGTAGATGAAATATTAGCCACATGGGTCATTACTGAAGTTGAAATGAGCACACCAAGTTTATTTTGCCATTTTCTCTCATTTTGTATATATTTGAAAAATTACACAATAAAGCTTAAAAAAAGAATAATTCTAATTCTATGGATCATTGCAATTACTAAATGTCAAAAAAAATTAAATACAGCTATGTCTCTATGACAAAATTTACTAACATATATAAACTTACTGAGGAACAAAAGAGGACAAGAAAGTATTTCTGAAAAGGGCAAACCTTGAAATGCAGTTTTGCCAAGGGCCTACGCTAATGTAATTACAAAATTAAAAATGCAAGTTTTTTAAAAATGTGACAGTTAACATTGAGAATTTCAGGGACTTCTGGTCAAGATGGTGGCATAGGCAGCCATGGCTCACCTCTTTGCACAGCCACATCAAAATTACAACTAAAAGCTTGATGGATTGAGTACGGGATGCAAACTAAAATACAGAAAAACCATGACTCAGAACCATCAGAAATCAAGTTGAATGGAAGTCTGACAACTAAGAAATTGAGTTACACGGAAGTCTGACAACTACAGAATTAAAGAAACCACATCCATGCAGACTGGTAGAAGGGGCACAGCCATGGAACAGGCTGGTACCACACCCCTGCATGGTGGCTAAAAATTCAGGAGGGATATCTTGGGAGCGGAGTCCTCCTAGCCCCATACCAAGACCCTCAGCCCAGGGTTCCAGTGCCAGGAAGATACCATATTTTTCCATGTATAATGTGCACTTTTTTGCCCAAATTTTTGAGAGGAAAATAAGGATGTGCATTATACATGGGTAGTACTAATTCCATAAATATATAAACGTTTTTAATTCTTTTATTTATGCTTATGCATTAAAAGTGTAACTCCAGAAAGCAATAACAATATCCATATGCAATAGCCTGGAATATGATAATTGGTTTTGTTTCTAAATATAAATGAATAAAAAACTGAATTAAAAAATTAAAATTAAAGATTCCTTTTCTGAAAGTCTGAGCCAAAAACATGGGTGCGCATTGTGCATGGGAGCACTATACATGGCAAAATATGGTTACATCCCCAAAACTTCTGCTGCAAAAACCAGCGGGGACTGAGTCAGTAGAAGAACTGCTAGAACCCCAGGCAGCTCTTCTGAAAGAACCCACACACAGACTCACTTACTCAGACTCTCTCCCTCTGAGGTCCAGCACCAGGGTAGCAGTTTGAAAGGCACTAGTGGTAGACAGGCAGAAACTGAAGTGTCTGCCACCAAGGTGAGCAGAAGCCATTACCTCTTTTCTAAACCCTCCCCTCAAAAAGCCAGCAAGCTAATGCCGTATCTGAGAATCCACCAACCTGACTAACACCGCCTAACCCACCTTGGAGATCCCTGGAGACTCTGCCCCACAGAACTTACGGGCCCACCCAAGCTGCTTTTCCATATGAATGGCTGGTCTTGGCTCATGCTTCACAACTTCCTAAATCCTAACAAACAAGCAACAGGTGGCTTCAGTGAGGCCCAGACTGGGGAGGAGCAGCAGCCAGCTTAGAGCCCAGCACAAGTAGCAGACATTTGGGATTGCTTTACAGCTCAGGCTGGGTGCCCCAGGCAAAACACAGGTGGGGGCTGACCTTGGCCTGGTACCACCCAGGCAACTCAAGGGCCAGCACCTCCAGTGAACAGCTACAGACCTCTTCAGAGCACTACCACCCAGACTCTAAATAGCTGATCATCCACGGAGGGCAGAGGTTGGTGGTCAGTGCTCACAGCCAGTCCTTGCAGCTGACTGGCCTGGGTAAATCACTCCTAGTCATCTGCCAACAGCTAACAAGGCTCAACTACAAGAGGAGGGTGTATTCAGCCCACACAAAGGGTGCACCTCAAATACTCTCAGCTTGGGTGACAGGGGAGGCTGTGCCATTGGACTATTGGACCCTATGAGACACTTACTACATTAGGGCACACTACCAAGACATAGAGTCAAAACAACTCTACCTAATACACAGAAACAAACACACAGAGGCTGCCAAAACGAGGAGATGAAGAAACATGGCCCAAATGAAAGAACAGAGCAAAACACTAGAAAAAGATCTAAATGCAATGAAGATATGCAATCTATCAGATGCAGTATTCAAAACACTGGTTATGAGGGAATTGAGCTCATTCAATTCTTCAAAAGCGTAAAAAAAGACCCAGGCAGAAATAAAGGTTACACTAAGTGAAATAAAGAAAAATTTACAGGGAATCGACACTGGAGGGGATGAAGCCAAGAATCAAATCAATGATTTGGAACACAAGGAAGAAAAAGTATTCAGAACAGCAAGAAGAAAAAGAATTAAAAACACACACACACACACACATCCCAAGGACAGGGTAAGGCGCCTCTGGGACAACTTCAAAGGTACCAACATTCAAATCACTAGAATGCTGGAAGGAGAAGATAAAGAACAAGAAATTGAAATTTATGTTAAAAAATGGTGAAAGGAAACTTCCCCAATCTGGAAAAGGAAATAGACATACAAGTCCAGGAAGCACAGAGAGTCCCAAATAAGTTGGATTCAAAGACGACCACACCAAGACACATCATAATTAAAATGCCAAAGGTTAAAGATAAAGAGAATCTTAAAGCAGCAAGAGAAGACAGTTACCTACAAAGGAGCTCCCACAAGAGACTATCAGCTGATTTCTCAAAAGAAACTTTGTAGGCTAGAAGGGACTGGCAAGAAATATTCAAAGTGATGAAAAGCAAAGACCTACAACCTACATTACTCTACCCAGCAAAGCTATCATTTAGAATCAAAGGGCCGATAAAGTGCTTCCCAGACAAGGTAAATCTAAAGGAATTCATCATCACCAAGCCATTATTACCTGAAATGTTAAACGGACTTATCTAAGAAACATAAGATCAAAACTATGAACATTAAAATGGCAACAAATTCACAACTATCAACAACTGAATCTCAAAAAAAAAACCCCCACAACAAAATAAAAAACAACAGACTAAACAAACAAGCAGAACAGAAACAGAAATGGAGATCATTTGGATGGTTACCAGTTGGGAGGGGAAGGGGGAATGTGGGGGAAAAGGTGCAGGGATAACAGAAGTACAAATAGTTACAGAAAGGCAAGGGGATGTTAAGAACTGTACAAGAAATAGAGAAACCAAAGAAGATATATGCATGACCCAAGGACATGAACTAAGGGAGGGGTGGTATTACTGAAGGGAATGGGGAGCACTTGGTGGAGGGGGGCAGAAAGGGGACAAATTGGGACAACTATAACAGCATAAGCAATAAAATATATTAAAAAAAAAAAGACCTTTAAAAAAAAAAAGTAAGGCTGCACTATATGGAACTGATGTAGAACCAATTTCCAAGATACACTGTTCAGTGTTTAAAAGTTTCTAGTAGTTTTAAACATTTAATTTTTTAAAAATTGGTTCAAGTTTATATATTCTACTCACTCCCAGATTAAAATGTTGGAAATTTGTAAGTATTTTTCCCTCTAAACTTTTAATGTAACAATCACATTTTTGGAAAATTAAGAAGTAAAACCATCTCCCCTCTGCCTCCATAGAGCAGTTAAGTGCTAGAATAAGCAAAAACTCTTCTCCAGCTAAAATAACTTTACTACCAAATTTATACTAAATCCACAAAGTTCTTCAACTGCAACTACAGTGAAAAGTACTATCCAGATTAACTTAAGTAATAAAATTATTAGATATGAAATTCATTCTGGAATTATGTTCCATAAAACAATTTTAAAAGCAATGCAACTGTGTTAAGTTATAAAACCTTATGACAAACAAATAAAGGCCCACCTTTGGTATACATACTGAAAACTGAATGCTCAAAGGAGACAGAGCATTCTGCCCCTTTACAGCCATCAGCACTGGGCCATGAAAGGTCACCTAAAGCACCCAGAGGTCCCTTATTCACAAGTTTCTGTTCACTCAGCCTCTATCTTATTTGTCCTCAGAAACACTAAAAGAAACTGTCACTTGGTTGATAGCAGTGGTTAGTACCTAGGGCTTTGGGATATGTCAGACCCAGGTTGGAACTCTATCTTTATAATTTTATAGGAGAGTGATCTACAAATCTCAACTTCCTCATCTGTATAGTAAAATACAGATCACCACCAAGTTAACATTAGTGAGAGTTCAGTGTCTGGAAAAAACTACCAGGATGCTATTGCTGTTGTACTTTAAAGTTTCTAAAACTTTTCACTTAAGCACTTGGTTTTTATAACTTCAGATTCTGATTAGTTTTTATTATGACTGAGCTACCTACCAGACATTAAGAACATGTAAGACTATTTCCTTAACTAAGTTATCCAAGGTCAGATCGCTAAAAAGAAACAAAACCAAAATTCAAACCAGATCTGACTAACTGTAATCAAACTCAATGGTGTGCTTCCTCGTCAGACCTTCTCCCTGATCAATCCCCTGGTAAATAACATCTTGCCTTTGCAAAATGACTGCAAGTCAGGAGTCATGGAACAGAGTCAAGTTACCTGAATCACATGGGGCTGAACTTCTGACACAGTACGCTAACCAAGTTAGTTAATTAAGACATTTCAGCTACTTAAAAGGAAGAAAAAAAAGTTATCAAGAAAAGGTATTAACTGAAGACAAAAAAATAAAGCACCTTTGACACTACAAGTAAGCAGGGTCAGTTCATTCACATATATTTCAGGCATCAAAGTTGCAAAGGATTAAATACTCAGCAAAATAACTGATAGATTATCTGTACTATTTGCTTGCTTTTGTACAAGTACAGAAATAATTAAGAACAGAAATAAGTAGGTTATTCACAGTAGTAAATGAGTAACAGGTCATCCAAAGTACATATAATTCGGCTTTAGAAATAAGGCATATGGTCTAAATAGGTACTCCAAAGTAATAAATATATGTTAAAATAAAGTACATGATCACCTACACATACACCACCTCCCAAATTATAGGTTGATTCAGGTATCAAAATTAATTTCCATGTGGAGATACCAGGACACAGGACTGCTAAATAATACAGTAAATAATAAAATCACCATCTCCCTACATCAGCAAAAAAATGTTTATAAAACATAACTTAAAACACATTATCAGCTCCACAGAGAGTAACAAAAATGAGGCAAAAAAGAAAATGAGTAACGTTTAAGTTCCCACTGCATGCTAGAACCAAGTTAGCTCCTGTTTCCATTAAACCAATCTGGGATTAAAAACCAGTTTTCAACTAATCCATACATGGATAATCAAGAGGAAAACACACACAGACACATAGGAGCTCACATTTAAATGTACTGGTTACCAATCACTTTACAAAAGAAAAAATTTCATAAGGCAGATGACAGAAATGGAGCAAGAGGTGAGATCACCTACCACTTAACTCTTGATAGAAGTCATTGTGTGCTCTCAAACATTAGATAGCCACCAAAACAACCTACACCCCTATCTAGTATTGTCATTCAGAAGAGCAACCTAGGAAAGCCTCTGAAATGCGTTTTATCAGCTCAGAAAGAATTAGATGGTACACATCTCCACATAACATCAAGTAAATGGGAAAGTGTCATGAAAATAATAATTTTTTTTTTCTAAATACGAACTGTCTAAATTCCAATTTCCAACACCCTATGCAATTAAACGTTGGTACAAGAGAAAACTTTAGACTGAGCCTCACTTGCAGAAGCCCTCTACTGGGCGTTTCTATTAGGCTGTGTTCAACTTTTGCGTTTCCCACAATAGCGCTAAGGTTATGCATCCTGCTGATAAAACCAGACATGTGGCATACACCAAACCAGAATCACCAACAGGGTTGGCTAAACAGTCGCATTCTGAGTGAGGACTTGAGGTTCAGCGAAAAGCGAAGCAGTAAGAGAAACCAGCTGTGTATACACTGGTCTGCCTGCACACTTCATGCTGGCAAGGCAAGGGCAACCCGCCCCGCAGGCTCAGGAAGTTGACTAACCCAGGGAAAAGTTCCTTGCTCTCCTCTGTAAAAGGGGACGTGTGCCTGGCAGACCAAACGGCAAATTCATTCAAGAATTCCCTGATGGCCTACCGTGCAGACGTAGGAGGCAAGTTAAGACGCTGGGCAGCAGGTATGGAAAAGAGACCAGAGTTCACGGACAGACTGGTAATGATCCACCAGCTCCGTTGGGAGGCCCAAACTAGAGGAGTCTGCGGTGCCTCCTCCGGAGTTGGGGAGGTAATGACTGGACGAGCTCTGGTTGGTCCTCCTCCAACAGCCCTTTCCAGCAGAGAAGCAGTGCTGAGACCCAGGCCTGGCCTTCGGCAACAGACGCTCCCTTCCACTAGGTTCATGGAGAGCGACTCTCTAAGGCCGCCCCGAGGCCATGTGGCTGGGCCGCAGGGTGCCCGAACCCGGTGCCCGTGAAACAGGAGGTGTGGGAGGAAATCCAACGAACGGGATGTTGGGGTTCAAAACTCACTTCCTTTGGGCTTTGTCCTTCTTGGCCTTGGTCCTTTTCTTTCGGGCCTGGAGCGCAAGCACTGCAGGAGAGAGGGATGGATGAAGGGCGAATGGGAAGGAAAGGAGGTGACCAAGGTGAGGGTGGAGACCTATCAGGGGCGCGAGGCCCGGGTGCAGGGCCTGCCTAAGGGGCAGC
The DNA here is from genome assembly GCA_004027475.1 of Anoura caudifer. Classification (NCBI taxonomy): domain Eukaryota; kingdom Metazoa; phylum Chordata; class Mammalia; order Chiroptera; family Phyllostomidae; genus Anoura; species Anoura caudifer. The sequence continues at coordinate 60,111 of PVKU01001933.1, read as the reverse complement.
TCCGGGGCGAGCGCCGCGGCTTCGGCAAGACAGCGGGCCAGGGGGCTGGCGGCCCAGGGGGCGCAAAGCAGCACCCAGGCGGGGTGCACCGAAGGGGGCTCGGTCCAGGTCAGGGGGCCGGCGGCCAGGTATCTGACTCGCCCGCGGAGAGCGGGGCTCTGCAGTGGTCTCAAGGCGCGGGCCGGCCTGGTGGGGAACAAGGGGCGAGGGCTGTTGGCGTGGAAGGACGCCTGGGCAGAGGGGCGCGGACCAGCAACCCAGAGGCGGGGATTGAGGGGCGGCGCCACCTCAGTGGAGGGGCGCCGCACGCCCGGGTACCCGATTGCGGCGGTTAGGCCAAGCTCCCGGCGCTGACCCGGGCCTCGCCCTGGCGGCCGTTGCCCCTCGTGGCGAAGGCCGCTTCACCGCTCACCTTTCCGCTCCATGGCGAGACCGGTAACCGCCAGGCGCCTGCGCACTGGAGTGGCGGTGCCTCTCGCTCCCGCCGCGACCCAAAAGCAAGCCCGCGCACCCCCCACCCCCCCAAGTTCCCGCCCCGCCCCCGCCTACACGGCGCGCGCCTGCGCGTTGAGCGCGGAGCCTACCACCTGCTCTCGAGGAGGGGGGAGCAGTAAAGAATGGGGTCACGAGAGAAAAGAATGTGGAACGTGTACGGTAAAGAGGAACTTGAGAAGGAAGGTTGGAAGCCCGTCAGGGTGAGGTTTGTTCTGTTTGCTGGGCGGTTTCCCCTTAGGAAAGTCGAAAAGCGCGCCTTTGAGGGCTCCTTGCGTGCTGAGTCAGAATTCCGCAGCCAACTGGAATTGGCCTCAGTTTTCTGGTCTGTACGGTGGATTAATCAGGCGTGTCCCACTGCTTTCGCAGACCTGTGAGGACCAATTGAGATACTATATAAAGAAAATGAGGGGAGAAGTTACCGATGAGAAAGTAAAGGAAGTGGGAGCAACACAAAAGAAAGATTGGAAGGAAGGAACCTGTAACCCTGTTGTTACTTAAATAGGTAATATAGTCAGTTAATGTTGTAATGACCACGTTGTGCCAGGTGGGTCCTGGAAATACAGGGGGTACACTGTAAACTGTATGATTGTCTAACCGCTATTCTGTAACTAATACAAAACCTGAAACTAATACAAAATTGAATGTAAAAAAAATAAAAATTAGCCCTGGCTGGTGTGCTCAGTGGATTGAGTGCTAGCCTGCGAACCAAAGTGTCCGGGTACAATTCCCAGTTGGGTTGCAGGCCAGTCCCCAGCTGGGGGCGTGCAGTAGGTAACCACACATCAGTATTTCTTTCCCTCTTTCTCCTTCCCTTCCCCTCTCTTTAAAAATAAATAAATAAACTCTTTAAAGAAATAATAAAAATTGATTTTTTCTTATAATTTCAAATTTAAATGAAGGCTGTGGAAGAAAGGGAGAATAAAAATAGTGGTTTTTTCCCCATTTTACCACTGTATCATCTTTTTAGTGCATGATAAACACAGTTGTCTTTATAGGATGCTTTTATACTTTCCTAAGTGCATTATTGCATTTGATGTTCATGGCAACTTCAAGGCAAGATAGTTATTCCCTCCACTACACAAAGAAAGGAAAACTTGGATGGGATACGTACTTAGAATCTTGATGTCTGGACCCAGTGATTCAATCATAAAACCCTTATTGTAAAATCTTATTGAAAAGTAAGGATTTTCTGTGAAGTGCCATATAGTATTTCTTAGGGTGTGTGGGCCATAAAATCTCTTTTTCAACTACTCAGCTCTGCCACGGGAACTCAAAAGCAGTCATAGAAAGGAGAGGCTGTGTGTTCCAACAAAGCTTTATTTTTGGTCCCTGAAATTTGAATTCCATGTAATTTTAATAAAACATTATTCTGTTGATCTTGTTTCAGTTATTTTAACGATTTTTGGCTCAGGCCTTAGTTTACCAACTCCAGTTGTAAGTGCTGTAGCTGGACAGGATGGGAGTTCTGAAGATCCTTGCCCTCAAATAAGTCAAGGACTCCAGTGGGCAAGACGGACAAGTTACTAATTGAGAAAGGAAGATGACAGTACAATAGTGTTGCACAAGTCAAGCGTGGGGGCTTGGGTGGGATTTTATTGAGGAAAGTGAGTCAGTCCAATCTGGGAGGAGACAGCTTTTGAGCTGGGTCTTGGGAAATGTGTAGGACTTCCATAGGTGGAGATAGAGATGTCTGGCATTCCTGAATGAGAAAATCAACTGAGCAAAAAGGCACAGACTTGGAAACTTATGGGTAGGGGCTGGGGCTGATAATGACTAAAGGGATGAAGTGGAATGTGAGGCTGGAAATGTACGTTTGCCAAATTTGAAAATTAGCTAATTAATATCTGTTGCATGGAACCTGAATTGTAGCATTTTTGGGCATATTGCAAAAGAGGGCAACACCTGTTGGCCAAGAAAAACTGCAACCCGGTTTTTTCCCCACTCTATATGTGAGTACACGAGGAGAATTGGAACAGACACTGAAGCCCTGGAGTCTGAGGATTCTGCCAGCTCAGGAAAACCACAATTTATTTTTCCTGGTTTGGGAAAAACAGGAGAGAACTGGAGGCTGAGAAAAAAATCCCAGAATTGGGAAATTATTCCCCACCAGGAAGCAAATTCTATGAGGGTAGGAACCCTGTTTGAGTGTTTTTTTATGTAATCTCAGTGCCTAGCACAGTGTCCAATATTAGCAATAAATGTCGCTCAGCTTATGAGAAATACCTGGATAAGAGAGGCAACACCAAGAGGGACAACATGAAAGCTGTGCGAAAACCCAAATGGGTGAGTGCAGATCCATCGAAAAGGAAGTAAGTTTAGCTTGGCATGAATCTGTCATACCTATTCTGACTCTGAGTGACTATTGCTTCTCTCTAAGAATTTACTAGTCCTTTGTTTAAGAACTCACTTGAGATTTTTTCCAGAGTCAATGTCAAGTTCACTGGACTAAGTTCTCAAAATTGACCGTTTCTCCTTTTTTTTTTACCTGTTTTTTCCCCTCATTTTTTTCAGCATGTTTCAGTTCTCCACACCTGTTCTAAAAGCTCTGTAATTGTTTATATAAACTACTTGGTATTTATTTTTCCCCTATTCTAAAGCCTATACCTTGTTTTGTGCTTCTTGCTTTAAAGGTAAATTTAAATATCACTTTCTCCTCCCACTCCCAATTTCACAGGGTTTGTCCTATTCTGGACTTTACCCTTCCAAAAGTCATTCTAAAAAGTAGTGGGCATTTTTGGTATTCATTATCAGTTACATGAATACCCCTCTCCCACAACTATTTTCCTGCAAGTCCCTTTAAAAGTAGAATTATTCAGAGAACATGAATACTTTTTGCTGCTTTTTGCTGCTCATGGGCAGTGTCAGAATTTAATTCCTGAAAATATCCCATTCCCCTTAAACTACTTACTTTTTAAGACTGCTCTGGGGCCCTGGCTGAGTAGTTCAGTAGGTTAGAGTGTCATCCCAATATGCCAAGGTTGCGAGTTCAATCCCTGGTCAAGGGCACATACAAGAATTAATTGATGTTTCTCTCTCTCTCTAAAAATCAATTAAAAAAAAAAAAAGACTGCCTTGGGATCTTCACTGATGCTTCTTTGAAAGTTTTGAAATCTTAACACCTAAAGTGTAGGACATGTTTCATTACACCCAGCATTCCCTGTCTTGGTTACCACAAACTCTTAGTCCTGGTCCAAAGTTTTGATTTGAATTAAATCCACAATATCACTTTTCCTTATGGCTTCCCCAGTGTCCTGTGAGGTGAAATGGATAACAGAAGAAAGTATAAATATATACTTTATTTTGAATGATAGAAGATTCCCAGTAGCTGTCTGCATAATTGGAGAATACCAACAGAACTTTATCTTGCCCTCGTGAGATAGTTTTGTGAAGTATATTGGGAAATAATTATATTCTAGACTTGAGGATCAGGAAACACAATGCACATTCAACAGAATAATTAAACAGAATTGAGTGAAGGGGTTGAGGTGTGGGTAGGGTCAAGGGAAACCCACAGGGATAATGGGGCATCCAGGGATGAACAGCAGGAGTCTTAACCATCTCTAAGCTTGAAGGGGCAAAGGGTAGAGGTGTTAGCAGCACATAGCAACAGCTTGTATGAGACTACTAGGGTTGCCATCACAAAGTGCCACAAACTGGGTGGCTTAAATGACAGAAATGCATTGTCTCATAGTTCTGGAGGCCAGTAGTCTGAAATCAAGGTGTCAGCAGGGTTGGTTCCTTTGGAGGACTGTGAGGGAAGGATCTGTCCTCGTTCCTTGACTTGTAGATGACTGTCTTCTCTGTGTCTCTTCATATTGTCTTCCCTCTATGTGTGTCTCAATCTGTGTCCTATTTTCTCCTTTTCATAATGACATCAGTCATATTGGAAAAGGGCTCACTCCAGTGACCTCATTTTAACTTGATTACCTCTGTAAAGACTATGTCTCCAAATAAGGCCACTTTCTGAGGTATGGGGTGTTGGACTGCAATGTATCTTTTTTGCAGGGACACAGTTCAACCCGTGAGAGCTTTAGTGGTAAGAAAGGACTGCCTGACAGCAGCTGTGCCCTTTGATAAAGGGGTATAACCATGGTCCAACAGGGAAGTAAATACCCAAATTTTTTCTCTTCTCATCCTCTCAGCCTAATGCTTCCCATTGACAAAACCCAACTGGAAGTCAGAAGGGTACCTGGGTGATACAGGCCATGCAAGCCAGCCTCCTAGGGTACAGAGCGGGGTGGAGAAGGGCAGAGGGTGATTACGGGGAAGGGCAAATAGAATATCCAGCACAAGCCTGTTTAGCCAGTCTATAGTGTACACCCAAATCAGCTAGCACTTTACAAGCAAGTAAGCCAGCTTCTTGGGCTCCACAGTTCCTGGAGAGGCTTGAGAACAAAAGCTACTTAGAGATACCTCCCTTTCTGGCTTTGTTCTATAAAAGCTTAAGCTTCATAAGGAAACTGCTGGAGTGAAAGGTTGGGGGGAGTAGGTGGGGGAGATAAAAGAGTAAAAGCTTTGGCTTGGTTGGGTAGGAAATGTAAGTTGTTTGAAGTCTCAACTCTGTCCTTTTGGATGCTCTGGCCATGCATGAAGGTTGGAAGAGGGGAGGACATTCTCTAGCAATGAGGAGGTTACAGAGATCAGTGTTTCCAGAGGCAGATAGGGCCCGTGCTCTGCTCCTTGTAAGGGCTCTGGTAAGGCAGCAAAGTTTTGCAAACTGACCTAGGCTGGCCATGTCTAACACTTAGTTCCTTTTCACGGGTAACAATACCTGCCAGAGAAATTTGAAGTGGTGAGGATTTGCCTGCCCCACATCATCATTCTTGGGACATAAAGAAAACAAGGTAACCTTTGTTAAACATTCATTAGTAGGCAGACACAAAAGAGCTCTTATGACCTCTAAGTTCTGGGTTTCTCTTTTTGGATGCTCTGGCCACAGCTTGAATGAAAGGTTTACTCAAGGCAGGGACACTGGTATCCCAGGAGCAGGGCTCTGTCACCCACATAGTTGTCATCAGGCAACCAGAGAGGGAGGCTCCCTTAAACTTTGTTACCCTTTTTCAGTCCCGATCAATGCCAGAGGTGTTATTGAAAACAGGATTTCACGGCTGAAATGAGTTGCTTGTTAATTCGTGTCATGGCTGTTATAAAAAGAGCTATCATTGGCAAAAATGTTGGTGTTGATTTACTCTGACCCACTTTTTCAAAGCCACCTGATTAGAATGGTCACTAACCTCTCCTGGCAAGGAAATTGCTGATTAGAACACAAGCTGCACCTGGGTGTAACTTCATGTAACTGACAGGTACAGATGTCATCCTACCTTTGCCGGAAGTTTTAATATGCCCAAGTATTTTGTTTTGAAAAAGTAGATCTTTTGAAAATGCCAGTTAAAAAAGAAGCAATGTGGGAGTGTGACACTAGGGGAATGGTTAAGAAAGTTTCACAGCGTGTCTGTGTGAGATGCCAAAACAGGGACATTTGGGAGCGCATCTGAGGTCTGGAAATCCCAGAGGAGCTTTTTTAAACATCTTCACCCAGAATATGCTTCTCTTGCCTTGATTCCAAAGATAAAGGCCAAAGTATTTTAAGGTAAATTACAAATGTCATGAGAGGTAGTACCCTAGGTGGCTGCCAGGCCAGGAAAGACCCTCTGCTATATTTAACTTGTTCAAGGATCCTGCAGGCTTGGACGATAAAAATAATGGACTGAAAATCAACAATCTTTTCCCTATTTTGAGTAGTGCATAAACCTCCCAGTCTCTAACGTTGCCCTAGGAAGAGCAACATACTGACTGGGATTTAATTTCTCCAGCTTGGCAGTCTTAGGGTCAGAGTGAAGGCAATTTAGGAAATACACCGACATGGGCAACATCCTTTTTTTCCCAGATACTTTGCACCATGCTCACCCTCAGGAAAAACATTTATTGATTGCCCACAGCAGGCCAGGCATTAGACTGAGGGCTGTGAAAAGCAGAGAAGAAAAAAATCATAGGCCTTGCTCTGTAGGACTTAATAGCTACCTCTTACATGATAATTACTGGTTACTGGACACTGTTGTCTCTCAACCCTCAAACAGCCCTACCAGATAGGTACTATTATTATCATCTGGTTGACAGATGAGGAAACTGAGGCACAACGAAATTCACACAAACTATTAAGAGGCAAGGTTTTGCATCTGGACAGCCAGGCTCTCAAATTTATACTCTTTGAACCAAACACTGTATCACCTGTCTAGTTTAGTGGGGGTTGGGGATGGCCACATGAGTAATTAAATGCAATGCACAGTGGTAGATGCACCGAGTACCACAGGAGCTCAAAAAAAGAGGCCCACTCAGCTCAGGACCTGAGGAGGGGTGAGGAGAGAGGCGTCACCTGAATGAGATGATGCATGGGCAGTGTTTGAAAGCATGAAAAGGAATCAGCTGGGAGCAGAAGGGAGGGAAGACAACTCTAGCCAGAGAAGACTGCATGGTATGTGTGTGGGCCGGGGGTGGGGGGGGGAGCCATAAACAGCTCAGTATCACTGGAGTATAAAAATCAAGGGGGAGATGGGAGAGAGTTTGCTCCAAAAATGCTTATTGGGTCCCTTTTGCATGCAAGCGTGGTGATTGGTGCTGGGGGTATTGCAGGGACAGGCATCTAAGGAACTTGAACTTGAGCTATCAAGCATTGTGCTCCCTTACTCACTAAAATAACTTTTTGAAACTATCCCCATTCAAAATACTCAACAAACTAGGAGTAGACAGGAACTTCCTCAACCTCATAAAGGCCATCTGTGAAAAAAGCACAGCCAACATCATAGTGGTGAAAGGCTGGATGTCTTCACTCCCAGGATCAGGGACAGGACAGGGTGTCCATTCTCACTTCCCTTCAGGGTGGTACTGGAGGTTCCAGCCAGGGTCAGTAGGCATGAAAATTACATAAAATGCATACAAATTGGTAAGGGAATTGATGTTTTAAAATAAAAGTGTTACATCACAATTTTGAATGCCATCCAATGGAATTTAAATACAATAGCAATTCGATACCCGCTATCATCCGCTTCTATGTGTAAAAAAAATATTACTTTGTTAACTACAAGAAATTTTATATTACTCCCTTTTCTCTTTGAACTTGTATTTTTTTCTACTTTCCTCCCACAGAAGTTTATCCTCAGGTAATATAATTTTTTCTTGAAAATCTGTTATATTTCTCCACATTGAAATTTAATTTGTAAGAATTTCCTGAGATCATGATCCTCTAAAAACTTTTCTACCTATCATTGCAAGTATTATTATTGCATGGTTAATAAAAATAACATATAGCATCACTTTTTTGATAAAGGGAATTTTATTGCAGATGTAGCTCAGTGCAGTGGTAGGTGATTTTTCTCAATACATCTTGTGTCTTTCTATTTTTCTTCTTCTTTTTTTTTTCTTGCAGTGGCTAAGAAAACTTGTTCACATAAAATAATTGGGAAAGTAAAGTGTTTTGCTGTACCAATAGCATTCAGGTTTTTTTTGAAACTCCTTCCAAATAATGTGCCAAAAATTACATAGTAATCATCATCAAAGCTTATTGTAATGACTCATCAGGAGGTCCTTATTTAATTTTATTGAAAACAAACGATTGGAAACCATCTGACTTGGGAAAAGATGTGTTACCCAATCACTAAAGTTGTTTACTTTATCAATATAGACACACCTGTGTTTCAATATGTCCCTTTGTTTGGACCCCTATGAGGTTCATGTGCCCCGTGGCAGTGCATCTGAGAATGATTCTTTGGGGAGGGAGAGAGGCCTTTGTTTTTGTTTTTGTTTGTCTTGCGTGCCCCACTCTTCCTTGGGATGATAGTGACTTTTGTTCACTACTCTATCCCCAGGGCCTAGAGAAGTGTCAGATACATAGTAGGCACTCAGTGAATATCTGTGGGATGTAATCAAAGAATGCAAAAACCAGGGGTGTCAGGGTGTGTGGATAGGAAGGCGGGAGAGGAGGCAGAGACACAGAGGCACCCAGTGTACTGATTCGGGTTTTTCAGTTCAAAGACACCAAAAATCCACCTTTCCTCAAATCAAAGCTTCACTGAGGAGAGGAAAGATCTACTCTTCAGCATCCAACCTGGGTTTGAATTCTGACACTAACATTGAAGAGCTGAGACTTTGAGCAAACTATTGGTCTTACCCTGGATAAAAAGGATAAATTGAGGGTCTTACCCTGGATAAAAAGAGGCATGGGGGAAGTGACGATGAAATATGGTGATGCCTATAAAGTATCTGCACCATCTCATACACTCAGGAAATAGGATCACCCTTCATCTGAACCCTGCTGCTTTTCCTTTGGGGGGCACTACTCTTCTCTCTTACTAGGCTGGAAATTGGACTCACCCTGAGACTCCACTGTTGCAGATGCTAAGCAGTAGACAGATGGTAGTTAGGGATCTCAGGTGGAATGCAGGGGAGAGTGATTTCGTGTCCTACAGTTTCCTCACCTAGAAAACAGGAGTAGTGACAGCTCTGCCTCACAGGTTGTTGTGCAGAAAGATGTGTTTAACTTTTGTGAAGTGTGTAGAAGAGAGGCTGGCATACAATAAAGGGTTAACAAATGAGTGCCACCACCTTGGCCTGCCTGTAGGCCACTGATAAAAGTACGAGTCAACTTCTGGCCAAGATGGAGGCATAGGTGGACACACTGTGCCTCCTTGCACAACCAAAATTAAGGACAACAAGGATTTAGAAACAAGAAAATTGAACTGTATGGCAGTCTGACAACCATTCATCCAGACCGGTAAGAGGGGAGGAGTAGCGGCAGGAGGAAGCGGAGGTGGGCAGACCCAGGAGCTCAGGTGGCGGCTGGTAGACCCCAGGCACAAGGCGGCTGGCTGACCAGGCAGTCCCACATTTGCATGCAGATAATCCAGGCAAAAACGGGGAACGAGACAGAACTCACAACCCAGGGCCCCAGCGCCAGGAAATAAAACCTAAAAACACCGAGACCCTGCCCCCACATACAGCATCACAACCCAGTGACTGGGCTGCCCCACTGGGGAACACATAAGGCTCCGCCCCTCACTATGTAACAGCTGTGATCAGACCAAAAAATAAAAAATAAAATAAAAAATGGCTCAAATGGGAGAACAGATCAAAGCTCCAGAGCCAATTCATCTAAGCGACCAAGAGATAGCCAACCTATCAGACGCACAGTTCAAAGCCCTGGTGATCAGGATGCTCACAGAATTGGTTGATTTTGGTCGCAAATTAGATGAAAAAATGAAGGCTACAATAAGTGAAATGAAGGAAAATGCACAGGGAACCAATAGTGATGGGAGGAAAACTGGGACTCAAATCAATGGACTGGACCAGAAGGAAGAAACAAACATCCAATCAGAAAAGAATGAAGAAACAAGAATTCAAAAAAAAAAAAATGAGGAGAGGCTTAGGAACCTCCAGGACATCTTTAAACATCCCAACATCCGAATTATAGAGGTACCAGAAAGGGAAGAGGAAGAGCAGCAAGTGGAAAACTTATTTGAACAAATAATAAAGGAGAACTTCCCCAATCTGGCAAAGGAAATAGAATTCCAGGAAGTCCAGGAAGCTCAGAGAGTCCCAAAGAAGGTGGACCCAAGGAGGAACACAACAAGGCACATCGTAATTACATTACCCAATATTCAAATGAAGGAGAGAATTCTAGAAGCAGCAAGGGATAAGGGGGCAGTCATTTACAAAGGAGTTCCCATCAGACTGTCAGCTGATTTCTCAAAAGAGACCTTCCAGGCAAGAAAGGGCTGGAAAGAAGTATTCCAAGTCATGAAAGGCAAGGACCTACATCCAAGATTGCTCTATCCAGCAAAGCTGTCATTTAGAATGGAAGGGAAAATAAAGTGCTTCTCAGATAAGGTCAAGTTAAAGGAGTTCATCATCACCAAGCCCTTATTATATGAAATGTTAAAGGGACTTATCTAAGAAAAGAAGATAAAAAACATCAATAGTAAAATGACAGCAAACTCACAGATATTAACAACCACACCTAAAGCAAAAGCAAACTAAGCAAGCAATCGAACACGAACAGAAACACAGAAATAGAGATCACATGGAGGGTTAACAACGGGAGTGGGAGGAGGAGAGTGGAGGAAAGGTGCAGAGAATAAGTAGCATAGGCAGTGGGTAGAGGATAGATGGGGAGGGCAAGAATAGTGTGGGAAATGTAGAAGCTAAAGAACTTATGACACATGGACATGAATTAAAGGGGAGGAATGTGGGTGGGAGGGGTGTGCAGGGTGGAGGAGAATGATGGGGGAGAAATGGGACAACTGTAGTATCATAATCAATAAATTATAATCAATATAATTTTTAAAAAAGTACATGTGTTTCCTGGAAGAGAAGGGGCAGCCCAAGGTAGTAGTGGGATGGGAGAGTGGGGATCTTGTTCTCTCTCCCATGCACTGTCTCTAGGATGTATTGAGATGTCAGACAGTTAGGTTCTACCAGAGGAATGAAAAGCAGTGGACAAGTTTCAGTGGGTGTAGCCGGTTAAGGACACCAGAGGAATCACACATTTCCTTCAAGACTCCTGTCCTTCCAAAGACCCTCCTGCTCTTGGTCATGATCTTCTAATCAATGGATAAGGTGGGGAAAATGTAGAATAACTTCAAATACAGGTGTCAGAATGTCTTCAGTCATAAGGGAGGAAGCCATGTTTGTCAAAGACATAAACATCGGTATGGGAGACTCAGCTCCTCAGCAGCAAAGCAGTCCCATTATAGAAAGTGTTGCTTTCCAATGGGATTAAAGCCTTCAAAGACTTATTCAAGGAGAAACCAAAATTATGCCACTGAAATTCCTGAGATTGTTGAAATAAGCATTGAAACAGGTAATGATTTCGTGTGTCAAGCTGGGAGCAAGACTTACAAGAAGAGATTTCTACTCATGACCTGCTCCATGGAGTGGGAAGAGAAAACATTCCTGTTCTACAAAGACAAAAAGTTCACGAGATTCTTATAAAAAAGTTTGGTAGAACTCAGAGCAATGTCAAAGGGGAGAGAGGCGATGTGGTATAAGCTCCGAGCACGGTGCGGACAGCGTTTCCAGCACACCCACGGGAAGCTGCTCTCTGAGACAGAGGTGCAGGAGAGTGTGGGCTTGTGTTGTCCCATGAAAACTCACAAGCCATCAAAGCTCTTCTTTTCTAATAAAAGAAAAATACACCTTTCTGAAAAATGCTTGAGAAATGTCCTTTTCCTGTTGGCTCAGGTTTAGGCTCAAAATGGCATTTGATTAAACAGCATTAAGTCCCTGTTCAGAGCCCACATTCAACGTTTTTTGGTACATTTGTTCCATCCTTGGCTTCTACAGAAGGTGAAGAAGATAAGCTTAGAGAGAGAAGATGGCTTAGTATTGAAGAAGGGGTTGACCTCCTCCGAATGACAAATGCATACATTCGAATCCACAGCATAGGTTCATTTTTGTATAAGCTAGGTCCAAAGTTTGGCTCCTGGAATGACTGAGATAGGTGGGGACAATTACACAATTCCATAAGCTAACTGTGACCAGAAGAAGACACAAGCACATTGTGTCTGCTGTCACATAGGAAGAAGCACCTCCGGGTGTCTGGAGAGAGCCACGTCCATGCCAGCAGACACAGAGCTTGAAAAGTCTGCACACAGGTTGACTACATTCACTGCCTCATCCCAGTTTGCTTCAGATTACAGTAATTTTTGTTGCTGGAGAGTGATGGATTGTTACAAAGCAGAGGCCCTTCTTTTTTTTCAATTTTTTTAATTATTGATTTGTGTGTGTGTGTGTGTGTGTGTGTGTGTGTGTGTGTGTGTTTTTGTAGGAGGCAGGGAGGGGAGAGAGAGAGATTTGTTGTTGCACTTATTTATGCATTCATTCTTTGATTCTTGTATGTGTCCTGACCAGGGACCAACCTGCAACCTTGGTTCATCAGGACAACACTCTAACCAACTGAGCTACCCAGCCGGGGCCAAGGAGAAGCTCTTCTCAGAGGCAAACCTGAAGGTACATTTTTGCTCCCAGAATGTGCAAAAGTCCTCCTCTCTATGAGCTCCCACACTACAACAGATCCCTGCCTGCCTGAATTGAACAGTAGAATCACAACTTTAGTTTTGGTGTTCATCACTCTTGTGAATTTCACTCCTCCACTGTAACAGGACTTCTGGAATATTATAAAGATCTCAGTTCTTGAATGTTTTGAACCAACTTGCTATGTCACCAAATAGGACTTTCCCTCTTAGCCCACATTTTGTCTGTGGTGCCGTAATCTGCAGATACACTGCATGTGATGGAATGAATGAGTTTCCTTTACCATCAGTGTTACTGGATTTAAAAAAAAATCATTATATCAGAGTAGCATTATAAACAATAAGCATTCTCACATTAAAATGAGAACTGGTCAAGGTAAGGTAAACCATTCTGTCTTCAAAGGGCATTAACTAGATCTGCTCTCAAGTGCATCAGTCAGCATACCTATAGCAAGCACACAGATCTGTGTTGCTATTCAGTGCAGTATGCAGGCTTAGTGTTGGTACCCACCAGATGTGATGTGCTGTTAGATAAAGGTGGTGTCCATTGAGACAACAGAGAGAGACAACATTTTGCCAATTTAGCTGTTTGGTTATTTGTTATTTTAATTTTTTAAAATTTATTTTTTTAGAGGGAGAGAGAGATCAATTTGTTGTTCCACTTATTTATGCATTCACTGGTTGCCTCTTGTAAGTGCCTTGACCAGAGATCAAATCCACAACCTTGTCATATTAGGATGATGCTCTAAACAAATGAGCTACCCAGCCAGGGCCAGCTATTTAGTTTTTAATGGCTGTAGTTATTCAGTGAGGCAACTCTGGGGCATTTGCTATGAAGAACTTTATTTCTTACTGAAGAATAAAATATCAATATTGAATGAGTATTTCAACAGTGTGACTAATGTTTGAAATTATTTTTCATAAATTTTCTGTAAACTTCCAAAAGTAGCAATGTTTGTAGTTACTATAAATCAAGCTTTGGAAGTCCAAAAATTAAAGACTTCCTTCCTCTTAGGAAAAAAATTGAATTTTCTGGCCACTTAGAGCAGCGCACATAAGTATTGATATAGTTTATTCTTGAGTAAACCAAGTTTTCTAAATAATAGTTCTTAAAATTTCAGATTTATACAATTGGTAATAGAATTTTATTTAAAGGCCTTAGGCATTATTTCTTTAATGAGTGCTTTTACTTAAATATTTGGAATAGTTGATGTAATGTAGTCCTATGTGTGATTTTTTTAAGAAGATTTTATTTATTTATTTTTAGAGAGTAGGAAGGAAGGGAGAAAGAGAGGGAGAGAAACATCAATGTGTGGTTGCCTCTTGTGTAGCCTCTGCTGGGGACCTGGCCCACAACCCAGGCATGTGCCCTAAGTGGGAACCAAACCAGTGACTTCTTGGTTTGCAGGCCAGCACTCAGCCACTGAGCCATACCCACCAGGGCTTTTTTTAAAAGTTGACAGATACAGTCTAATTGTCAATTCATTGAAATTGGATCTTTTTATCTGCCCATGATGAATTTATGAACCATGAAGAAAATGAGACTAGAAGATGCCCAAATAAGTCAGATAATAGTAACTACAGTGGTTACTGATGTTGAGATTATTGTTAGACTGTAATTAGTAATTTGGATGGCAGTATTTATCTCTTTGTTGTAAACTTGGAGCTGAGCTACTTAAGCACAATTACAGAATTTCAGTGGTTTATTTTTTTAGAAAATCTGAAACCTAAATGGCAGATTTAAAAGCTACTGTACAATGATTGTATCTGTAAAAAAACTTTATTTAGCACCTTTTCGTCACTTACAATAGCATGCAATATTACTTGGGTGAGCTATTTTGGAAGTAATAACAACTTCTAGTGTTTGCTTCTTAGTATGAAGCTGAATTTACACTTCTGTTGTAGGCATTTTGCAGTAAAGCAGCTAGATTCATTCTTGTGTTTTTGTGTCAATGTGCTCTGGACCACTGGTCAGTGCTCCTTAGTTACTGCTGCTAGAGAATGTTATTTCACATCTCTATGGTTATTAACAAGACTGCAAAAAAGAAAAGCTGTATTTGTATGCAACACTAACCCTTTTACTGCTGATGTGTGTTTCTGCTTGCTGTGTCTTGTTATGGCTGCTTGTTTGTGGTAATACAGTATGTTTGGTGTTCTTGTAAAAAAAAAAAAAAACCACACCCAACAAAAAACTAAAAACCTTTCTTGATGCCCCCAGCAGAGGGCATGGTAGAGTTCTGCCTACCTCCTCTCCCTCCAAGTCCTGCAAGGTCTTGAAACAACACAGGGGATCAGTGTACTCAGCATTATAGTCCCTGAGTTACATGCTTTCTCCCCCTCCAGCCTATGATGTCCTTCAGAGCAGGGAATCATTCTGTAAAATCTTAGACAAGCATAGGCCTCAGCACATGGCAAGCACTCAAATGTCCTTCAAGTGAAAAAATCTGAAGGTAAAATGCTGACTTCACAGCTTGGCTGAGGACAGTCGGACCTGAGACTGGAAGTGTAGCCATGAACCAAGGCTCCCTAAAAAACTGGAGAGGGTGGGGGAATCTCTGGCAGTTCCTTAACTTTATTAAATCTGAAGAAACGATCCTAGAAATAAACTTGTAGGCCTGGGAGCTGCCTAGAGGGCTGGGGCTGGGTGTGGACTGCTGGCAGGGCTTCCCAGGTTATTTTAATCTTCTCAAGAATAAGGAATTCATGTTAGGATGGGTTATTTTCTCTTAGATTTAATCAGAACACCCCTAATTTGCTGAAATGTTGAAAGTTTCTATAACTCTGGGAGGCAAGAATCCCTCCTTTATGAGGACAAAGCTCATGCCTTCCAGGAAAGTGAAGGAAGCATCCAGAATGTTAACAGAATTTATTTCTAGGGAGTGAAAAATGAGATTTTTTTCCTGCTGATTTTTTTGTATTTTATAGATTTTTATTAAAGAACAAGAAAAGGTTTATTTTAACAAATCTATATTACAAGCTCAAAAAAGTCTTCATTTGCAGATTTATAAAATAATGCAAACTTAATTAAAGCATGAGGCTTCTTTGACTATGTTAAGTCCAATATTCAGAGCACTGAGAAAATTTTTGTTTCAGTTTTGGGGAAGAATCAGCTCTGGATTAAATGCTGCTCTGCCCTCACCTAACAAAGCATAAAAGTAATACCTGAAGTGATCAAGCTGTTTCCTGATAATTTAGCTATATCCCATAGCAAAGCTCAAGAATATTTATAGGAATACAATTGTATCCCATCCCCAACACGACAAAATTTACAATACCTAGCATGATTGGTCTAGTGTCCAATTAAAGTTAACAAGTATTCAAAGAAGCAGACAAATATGACCCTTATGCAAAGAAAAATCAGCCAATTAAAATTGACCCAGAAAGTACATTGATGATAGAAATTATTAATTCTTTTTTAAAAGATTTTATTTATTTATTTTTAGAGAGGAGAAGGGAAGGAAAAAGAAAGGGAGAAAAACATCAATGTGTGGTTGCCTCTCACATGCCCCCATACTGGGGACCTGGCCTGCAACTCAGGCATGTGCCCTGACTGGGAATCGAACTGATGACCCTTTGGTTCACAGGCTGGTGCTCAATCCACTGAACCACACCAGCCAGGGCTGATGATAGAATTACTAAAAAAAAAAAAAAAAGAACATTAAAGCAACTTTAACTGTATTCCATATGTTTAAGAAAGTATAGGAAATGTTGGACATGTTATGTAGGGGAGATATAAAAAAGACAAAAATTCAACTTCTAGAAAAGAAAACAATAAATGTCTGAGGTGGAAAAATTCCTGGATGGAATCAACAGCTGATTTAGACACTGTAGAAGAAAAAGAATCAGTGAACCTGAAGATATAGCTGCAGAAGCTACCCAAAATAAAAAACAAAAAGAAAGACTAAAGAAAATAAAAAGAAAAAGGGAAAAGAAAACTGAGAGTTTGCTATGGAACAAGTCCAAGTGGGCTAATATACATGTAAGTAGAGTTCCTGGAAGAGAAGGGAGAGGGAAAGATAAACATTTGAAGAAGAATGGCCAAAAATTTTTACAGCTTTGATAAAAACTATAAACCACAAGACCCCAAAACCTCAGTAAACCTCAAGCAGAAGAGACATGAAAACTACACCAAAGTACATTATAATCAATTTACTTAAAACCAGTAATAAAGAGCAATCCTTAATAAGACTAAGCCAAAAGAAAAGTTCTGGTAATTCTTCAAGAAAAAAAAAAAGCAAATCATGAAAGCAGCCAGAGATAAAAGACACATTGTGTGCAGAGAAACAAGAAAAAGACAACAGCAGATTTCTCTTTAGAAACTATGCAAGCCAGCTCCCATTTCTAACTCATCCCCTCCCCCACTCCCACCCCCCCACTCCTGTCCCCCCATGCCCAACTTCGCCTCCTGCAATCCAGTCCATGGTCTGTGCTTTAGCCCTTTACCAGTAGCTGCTGTTCCTTGGAAATAGCAACTCCCCTCCACCATCCCGGTCCTGGCCCCCAGTCCCAGCTGCCAGTCCAGATGCTGACGTGAAGATGAGCAGCTCAGAGGAGGTGTCCTGGATTTCCTGGTTCTGTAGCCTCCGTGGCAATGAATTCTTCTGTGAAGTGGATGAAGATTACATCCAGGACAAATTCAACCTCACTGGACTCAATGAGCAGGTGCCTCACTATTGACAAGCCCTAGACATGATCTTGGACCTGGAGCCTGATTAAGAGCTGGCAGACAACCCAAACCAGAGTGACCTGATTGAACAGGCAGCTGAGATGCTTTATAGGTTGATCCATGCCTGCTATATCCTCACCAACCGTGGCATCGCCCAGATGGAAAAATACCAGCAGGGAGACTTTGGCTACCATCCGCATGTGTACTGTGAGAACCAGCCAATGCTTCCCATCAGCCTTTCAGACATTCCAGGTGAGGCCATGGTGAAGCTCTACTGCCCCAAATGCATGGACGTGTACACACCCAAGTCATCAAGGCACCACCACACGGACAGTGCCTACCTTGGCACTGGTTTCCCTCACATGCTGTTAATGGTGCACCCTGAGTACTGACCCAAGCAGCCTGCCAACCAGTTTGTGCCCAGGCTGTACAGTTTCAAGATCCATCGGATGGCCTACCAGCAGCAGCTCCAAGCCACCAGCAACTTCAAGAGCACAGTCAAGACCATTCGCTGATTACCCAGCCCCTGCCCCTCAGTCTTTGACACCTCCTTTCTTTGCTGCTACCCTTTCAGGAATCCTCTGTGGTTTTTAGTTGAAATTAAAGAAGTCATTATTGTGGTGGGAATATGAAATAAAGTTGAAGAAAAGGCAAAAAGAAAAAAAGGAAGAAAGAAACTATGCAAGCCAGAAGAGTGAAACAACTTCTTTAAAATACTTCAACTGTCAACCTAGATTCTACTTAGTGAAAATACCTTTCAAAAACAAAGATGGAATAGAGACTTTTTCTGACATAAAAAAAAAATCTGAAACACTTGCACTACAAGAATTGTGCAAGGAAGTCTTTCAAGCAGAAGGCAAATGATACCAGATGGAAATAGGGATTTACACATGGGAATGAAGAGCAACAAAAATGTAATGTGGGTAAATATTGGAATTTTTTCTTCTTATTTAAATCTTCTTAAAAGATAATTGGCTGTTTAAAATAAAAATAACAGCACATGGAAGTAAAATGACAACAATAGCACAAAGCCTAGGAGGGAAGATGTGCAAGGGTATATCATAATGTTCTAACATGGTACATGCAGTCATATAATATCACTTGAAGGTATACTGTGATGTTAAATATGTGTATTACAAATGCTGACTCAACCACTAAAACAACCCAATAAGGAGTTATAGCTAAAAATCCAAACTATTAAAATTATAAAATTGAATCACTAAAAATATTCAATGCAGAAGGAAACAGAAAAAGAATGAAACAAAAAACAGATGATACAAATAACAAGGTGATAGACTCAAACCTAACCATATCAATAATCATATTAAATGCAAATGGCCTAAATATCCTAAATAAAAGCAAGAGATTTTCAAAGACAAAAAGCAAGACCCAATTATATGCTACCTACAAGAAAACCACTTTAAATATAAAGACACAAATATGTTAAAAATAAAAGAATAGAAAAAAGATTTACCATCATAACACTGTATTTTTTAAAAGTAGGAATGGCAATGTTAATATTAGATAAAATAAATTTCAGAGCAAAAATATCACCGGTCACAAAAAAGTATCATTTCATTAGGAATAAATAGGTCCCTTCATCAAGAAGATATAACAAAATAAATGTTAAGCACCTTAGAACAGATCATCAAAATACATATGCAAATGTGACAGAATGAAAAGAGAAATAGACAAACCTACAATTACAGTTCCTAGAAGAGAAGAGAATTTGGGAATGGGAGAGTGGAATAGGGGTAGGAGTGATATTTCACTGACTAACTTTTTAAATGATTAAGTTAATTTATTTTTTAGAGAGAAGGGAAGGGAGAATGGAAGGGAGAGAAACCCACAACCCAAGCATGGGCCCTGACCGGGAATCAAAAGGGTGATCTTTCACTTTGCAGGACAATGTCCAACCAACTGAGCTGGACCATTCAGGGCTCACTGATCAACTTTTGAAATAGTTTTTACTATTTTTACTATTTTTACTATTTCTTGGAACTTTTGTCTCAGGGAGGTGTGTGTGTGTGTGTGTGTGTGTGTGTGTGTGTGTGTGTTGTGTTATAAAACACAGACTACAGTCAAAAAACAATGGATGGCACTGCCTCGGAAAACTTTGTCTCTCCTCCTTTCTGTATGTTTTCTTGATCAATTTTTGGGTTGTACACATCACATTGTAGTTTATTCTTCTATCCATCTCTTCTCATCCAGATTGTGAATACCTTCAGGGTAAGGACTACATTGAATATTTGATCTGTGCATGCATGGAGGAATAACAGAATACATAAATGGGTAGGCGAATGAATAAGTAAAAAGATTCAGATATATAGAAAGCTGCTCCTCACACCACATTCAGGTGCGAATAAAAGAATGTGGGCTAAAATGACTTTTCAAACTTTTTTTTCTTTGATGACACAAACAAACAACTTTTTGGAGTCAGTCTGAAACAGAGACCTCAGAAATGAGCAATATGTATTTGATCTTCACAATGGTATGAAGTTTTTTCTCCTTGCTTGTCCCTTCTCCTTTTTTGATTAATTGAGTTCACTCTCCCCTATTGTTCTCTTTACGGGTTTGGAAATTACATGCTTCATTTATTTTAATGGCTACCCTTAAAATATTGCTATATATATTTAATTTGAAAAATGGAGTTAATCACCATCTCTATCTTCCTCCTGGAAAAAACAAGGAATTTAGAATATGTTGTTTCCACACTGAGACAATTGTGTTAAAAAAATCTCCAATTGTACTCATAGATTTGTTTATTTCTCCTCTTATTTCTGTCATTTTGCTCTAAATATTTTGAAAGTATATTATTAAATGCACACAAAGTTAGGGTTATGATCTGTTTAATTGGCCCCTTTCATCATAAAGGCAATGCGGCCTTTATCCCCTCTTACCTCCCCATCTTCTTTGTCCGGTGTTAATATTGCCACCCCAACTTTCTCGTCGATACTCTTTGCTTGGTATATTTAAAATGTCTCTCTCATAAGCAGCATGTATAATTGGATTAAAAAACATTCATTCAGAAAAATCTGTATCTTTTCATTGAAATGCTTAGTCTATTTGGTTAGCAATATAGCTGAGTTGAAGACTGCTGTCTTAGTATTTCTTTCCTTTTTGTCCCACATATTCTTTGTTCTTTTACTCAAGTTTTGCCTACTTTTGGGTTATTCAAGGGTTTTTGTTATTCCATTTATCTCCTCTATTAATTTTTAATTATACCTTTAAAATATTAGTTTAGTAGTTTCCCCAGATATAATATGCATCTTTGACTTATTATGACCTACCTTAAATTCATTCTTATCAATTCATGAAAATTTAACTCCATTTACCACTGTCTTGGCTTTTGTATTTTTTTAGTCACATAGTATACTTTTACATTTTATAAACTGCCCAAGACAGTTATTATTGTTGCTTTAAACAATCACAGCCAATATTCATCCATATGGATCCACATATTTAACCTTCCCAATGTTCTTCATTCCTTTGTGCACTTCTGAGCTTCCTTCCCCCGGAGTCATTTTCCTTCAGCCTGGGAACTTTCTTTAACATTTCTTGCAGGGTGAATCTGTACGTGATGAATTCTCTCAATTTCTGTTGGTCTAATAACATCTTTATTTCATCTTATTTTTTTAGAGGATATTTTCACTGGGTACAGATTATTTTTTCTTTCAGAACCTAAATAATGTCATTCTGTGTTCTTCTGGTTTTCCATAGGTTCTCTTAAAAGTTAGCAATAGTGTTGTTTCTCTGCAAGCATGTGTATTTACTCCAGCTGATATTAAGATTTGCTATTCACCTTTGTTTTTTTGCAATTTGACTATGATAGGCCTATGCTTGGCTTTCTTTCTATTTATCTTGCTTAGAGTTTGCTAACCTTCTTCAATCTCTCAGTTGTGGTCTTTCATGTTTTGGCAAATTCTCAGTTACTGTATCCCCAAATGTTACTTTGCCCATTCTCTTTTTCCTGGGGCTCCTAAAATACATACATTAGGCCATCTGACTATGTTCTATGTGTCTTGAATGCTCTCTGCTGTTTTTCCCCCTATTTTTCCTCCATGTGCTTCATTTTGAATATTTTCTACTTATTCCATTTGAGTTATATAATCCTGTCTTTTGGTATGTCCAGTCTGTTGTTAAACCTGTCCAATGAGTTTGTCATTTTCCCAATGAGTTTTTATTTCCAGTATTTTGTATTTCACTTTTAGAATGTCCATTTGACTCTTTTTTTCTGTAGATTATAATTCTCTTTTGAAGTTACTCATCATTTCATTCATTTTGTGCATCTTTTACTCTACTTTCTTGAACATATTTATAATAGTTATTTCGAAGTTCTTGAATGCTAACTCCAACACCTGGGTTATCTGTGGGACTGCTTTTATTGTATACTTTTTCTTAATTATCAGATACTTTTCCTGCCTCTTCAAATGTCTTATATTTTTTTCTTAATTGTGTGCTGGATGTTGTACAAAAAATAAAGACTGAAGTCAATATAATTTCTCCCCACATAGTATACATACTCATTAGGCAAATAAGGTGAGGGACTAATCATCTCAATTCTACTAGAAGTTGAACTGTGTTGTGGCTTCAGTTAGACTTAGTTCACCTCTGGTTTCAAATGTCTCAAGGTCATTTGAAGAGATCTTTTCCCTTCAAGAAGTAGAGAGTATTTGCCCTCATATTGAATCAAGGCTGGCCTTGTCATTTACTTTGATCAACAGAATGTGGTTGGTGACTCACTGCCTGGAGCAGCCATGTAAGGTCCAGGTACCCCCCTGGAGAGACCATATGGGGAGAGAGAGGCCTGACCAGCCTCCAGCTCTTCCTACCATCCCTGCTGAGGTGTCAGACATGTGTAAAGCCATCTTCAATTTCTAGCCCCAGTTGAATCTGTAAATGACTGCAGCCTTATGAATGGGCCCAGCTAAACCCAGCCTGATGGCAGAACTATGAACAAATAAATGCACGACTATTGTTCTAAGTTACTAAGTTTGGGGGTAGATTGTTATACGGCAACAGATTATTGAAACACAGAGTATTTGAGATACAATGAATCTCCCAATAAGTGTTTGTTAAATTAAATTGTAAGAGATTAGATGGGTAATTCCACTAGATGATTCTCATAGTCCCCCCTAGCACGGAGATCCTGTGATCCCAAGATCACTAATGACTTTGTATCATGACATTACTTCCTCTATTTCTACTGATAAATAAGAGTTGAATCTAGATGCAACATAGTTAAGTCCTTGGGTGTCTTAGTCCATTTGGGCTACTATAACAAATTACTACACACTGGGTAGCTTATGACTAACAGAAATTTCTCACAATTCCAGACTCTGGGAAGTCCAAGATCAAAGTGCTGGCAGATTTAGTGTCTGGCGAAAAGCCATTTCTTTGTTTGTGGATGGCCATTTTCTTGCTGTGTCCTCATATGACAGAAGGGAGGAGGGATCTCTCTGAGGCCTCTTTTACAAGGACAATGATCCCATTAATGATTATAAGGGTGACCTCATCATCTTCCAAAGGCCCCACTTTCTAATACCATCACCTTGCAGGTTAGGATTTCAAGATATGGATTTTGGGAGCAAACATACATTCAGACCACAGCATTCCACCCCTGATAACTCTCCCACTGGCCCCATGTCCTTCTCGTATGTCATCAACTCAAAGGTCTAAGTCCAAAGTCTCATCTAAATATCATTTAAATCAGATATGGGTGATACTCAAGGTATGATCATTGAGCTTTCTGATATCTAATGTATTTAGAGATGGCAACCTAAAGTCACCTATTTTGATCTGTTTCTCTTCCAAACCTACTTTTCTGCAGTTCTATTGATTCTATTTAATTCTTCCCATGTAAAAGGCATGCCACAAACCCCATCACTATAGAACATAAGCTTCCTTGAGGTTTTTTAATAGAGAAAAATTTGTGCTAAGACATTTATACTTTCAGACCCAGACTGTGCTAGTTTTTCAGTCTTTAGAACTTGCCTCTAATTTCTCATTAGAGAGATAAAAGCTTTAATGATGACAATGCTATGAAAAGTAGCTAACCATTGATCTGTGTGTCTGTTCTTATGCCATTACCAGACTTTTTTGATTACAGTGGCCTTGTAGTATAGTTCGATATAAGGTATTGTGATGCCTCCCACTTTGTTCTTCTTTTGTAAGATTACTGTGGGTATTCAGGGTCTTTTTTTGTTCCATAGAAATTTTTGAAATATTTTTTCTCGATCTGTGAAATATGCCCTTGGTATTTTAATAGGAATTGCATTGAATCTATAGATTGCTTTGGGTAGTATGAACATTTTAATGATGTTAATTCTTCTAGTCCATGAACATGGTATGTACTTCCATTTATTTATGTCTTCCTTAATTTCTTTCTTCAGTGTTTTATAGTTTTCCATGTGCAAGTCTTTTACCTCCTTGGTTCAGTTTATTCCTAGGTACTTTATTTTTCTTGTTGCTACAGTAAGTAGGATTTTTTTCCTAGTTTCTCTTTCTGATATTTCATTGTTGGTGTACAAAAATCCATCAATTTCTGAAAAATGACTTTGTATCCTGCTATTTTGCCACATTCATTAATAGGTCAAGCAGTTTTTTTGGTGGAGACTACAGGGTTTTCTATTCACTATCATGTCGTCTGTGAATAATGACAGTTTTACTTCCTCCTTTCCAATTTGGATGACTTTTCTTTTTCTTGTCTGATTGTTGTGGCTAGAACTTCCAGTACTGTGTTGAATAAGAGTGAAGGGAGCAGACAGCCTTGTTTTGTTCCTGATCTTAGAGGGAAAGGTTTTAGTTTTGGACCATTGAGTATGATGTTGGTTGTAAGTTTCTTGTATATGCTTTTATTATGTTGAGATATGCTCCCTCTATGTCCACTTGAATGTTTTTATCATAAATAAATGTTGTACTTTATCAAATGCTTTTCCAGCATCTATTGATATGATCATGTGATTTTTGCCCTTCATTTTGTTATGTGGTGTAAAAAAAATCCAGAAATAAACCCTAAGGCTCTATGGTCAATTAATATTTGACAAAGGGGGCATGAACATATAATAGAGTAAAGATAGCCTCTTCAATTAATGGTGTTGGGAAAACTGGACTGGTACATGCAAAAAAAAAATGAAACTAGACCACCAACTTATACCATACATGAGAATAAACTCAAATGCATAAAAGACTCAAATATAAGTTGTGATACCATAAAAGTCCTAGAGGAAAACACAGGCAGGTCATTTTCAGATATCCCACATAGCAATATTTTTGGCAATAAATCTCCTAGAGCAAGGGAAATAATGGAAAAAATAAACAACTGGGACTACATCAAACTAAAAAACTTCTGCATGACTAAAGAAACCATCATCAAAATGAAAAGTAAACCAACCACATGGGAAAATATATTTGCCAATTATACTTTGGCAAGGATTTGATCTCCAAAATATATAAAGAACTCACATGACTCCACTCCAAGAAGACAAAGAACCCAATTAAAAAATGGGCAAAGAATCTGAATAGACACTTCTCTGGGCACAGGACATGAATAGACACTTCTCCAAGGAGGATATACAGATAGCTCATAGCCATATGAAAAGATGCTCAACATCACTAGCCATCAGAGAGATGCAAATTAAAGCCACATTGAGGTTTCACCTCATACCTGTCAGAATGGCCATCATTAACAAATTAACAAGCAACAAGTGCTGGCAAGGCTGTGGAAAAAAGGAAACACTGGTCCACTGGTGGTGGGAATGCAGACTGGTATAGCCTCTGTGGAAAACAGTATGGAATTTCCTTAAAAAACTAAAAATGGAACTGCCTTTTGACCCAGCAATTCCATTGCTGGGAATATACCCTAAAAATCCTGAGTCACCAGTTCAAAAGAACTTATGGACCTCTATGTTCATAGTGGCGCTATTTACAATAGCCAAGTGCTGAAAACAGCCTAAGTGCCAACAGTAAATGAGTGGATCAAAAAATTGTGGTACATTTACACAATGGAATACTACACAGGAGAAAGAAAGAAGGAACTCCTACCTTTTGCGACAGCATGGATTGAACTGGAGAGCATTATGCTAAGTGAAATAAGCCAGGTGGTGAAAGACAAATACCATATAAACTCACCTATAACAGGAATCTAGTGGACAAAACAAACTAATGAGCAAAATAGAACCACAGGCAAGGAAACATGGATCAGACTGAAAGTGACCAGAGTAGGGGAGATAGGGATAATGGTGGAAAGAAGGGGAAGGGACTAGACAAAGAACATATATGAATGACTTACGGACACAAACAATAGTGTGGGAATTAACTGTGGGAATGGGGGGTGGGATGGGCAGTGGAGAGCAAAGGGGGAAAAATTGAGACAACTGTAAGTAACAATAAAAATGATTTAAAAAGAAAAAAGAAAAGTAGCTAACCAACCGAACCATAGCACTTTGTAAAGTTTGAAATGTTTTAGAATTTTGGGCAATCTGTATTTTGGAAGCAGTCCCAGCATTTTGATTATTACTCACTTTACTAGTTACTATTAACAATCAATTAGCCATTTTTCTTTATCTTACTACTTTGGATGTGGCTGGATGCTGTGGGTTTATAGCAGAATATCCTATAAAGATAGACTGTTCTCCAAGCAGCTGGTTGATTTTCCTGAGGTCAAGCATCAAAGCCAAGATTTAACTATGTTGCAGTTGTAGCAGGAAGAAGCAAATTCTAAACTCTACCACGTGCTGCCCAGGTGCCAGAAGCCATCGAGTTTGTGTCTAAAGACCTTCCTCCGACAGAAATGTGGGAATAGAAGGGAGTGGAAGTGAGAGGGTGGCTTCCCACAAAAACTTGGCTCTTTGTGTACTTTCCCATTTTCCATTTTAAATGTGTTTTCTTGGTTTCGACACAGTTCTGTGCTTGGCCCTCCCCCCTGACAGTGCATCAGACTGGTTTGGCCCAGTTTCTGGTAGAGGCTTTAGTGCCATGGTGATGACTCTTAGGCTCCATCTGGCTGTGTTGCTGGGTGCGCAGCTTCTGTACTCACCCATGGTCACCACTCTTGGTCCACCATTTGGCTCTGCCCTCCTGGCAGTCATTGGAATGTGCTTTAAGCCTAACTGCTACTTATCCTTCAGAGGCCGGTTCACATGTCAGTACCACAGGAAGAACTTCCTGACACCCAAGATAGTTTCAGATCCTCCTAATGTATGCCCTTGGAGTCTCCTGTATTTTACCTGCAAGGTGCTTACCACAATTTATAATTATTTTTGTCATCTGTTCATCTTATGTCTTCAGCACCTGGGACAGTGAATTCCACATAGTAGGAGTTCAATAAATGTGTTGAGTAAGCATGAACAGGTGAAGCTTGTGACTTGGGCCCTTGCCTCTTTTATCATACAATTGTATATGACTTTGGGCCAATTATAAAACTTATCTGAGCCTAAGTTTATGCATGTATAAAGTAGGGAAATACCATTTTATCTACCCTACTGTTTGGGGTGCTGTGTATGTAGTAGGTGCTTAGTAAATGTTTGTAGAATGAGTGAATGCATATGCTATCTCTGTGATAAGAGACACCTGTATTTTAACAAGGATTTCTTTCATCTAACAGATGAGAGAAATTGAGTACCTGAGCAAGAGGAATTTTGTTTATTGAGTGGGAAATAAAATTCAGGATTCCATATACCTTTGCCCAGGGATCTTTATTTCTCCTCTGGTTTTAACTTCATACTGGATTTTTTTTTTTAATAGGGGAAGGGGAAATTTTTTAATGGATTTGGACCAAGCTTGTAGTGATTGACTTTTCCAATTCTTAAGGGGTTTGTGCCTGTCACAGATTTTAACTAAGTTTGATCCACCAAGAGCACAGATTCTGGATTGCATGTACCTGAAAAACCTGTAAAAAAGAAGCAGTGGTGAATGTTCATCTGAAGACCAGAGAGAGTTCTAGAGTTAACCTTCCCACCAATTGGTGCAGCTGCTTGGCCTTCTGAAACAGTGGCAGAATAAGATACTGACCTTGGAGAGATGGCAAAAATGCTTTCAGCCTAACAGTTCCTTGTCCTACATGCCTCAGAGGCTCGCCTAGCTTAACTTGCCTATTTCTACTGTCAGTGCAGTAAATATACCTTGCATATAAAATATAAATTTCTTTTTCTTGCTCATCTCCTCTCCACCTTGTCCACCCACTTCTGGTATGTCTTCCTCCCATTTCCTTAGTCCAGGGGTATCAAACTCATTTTCACTGGGGGCCACACCAGCCTCGAGGTTGCCTTCAAAGGGCCAAATGTAATTTTAGGACTGTATAAATGTAACTACTCCTTAACTAGTGGCAAGAAGCTTGGCGATGCCGCCAGGTAGAAACAAGGTGTCTGGCCAGATAAAACAAGGTGGAGGGCCAGATTGAGCTCAAGGGCCTTGTGTTTGCCACCTGTGCTTTAGGCATAAAGAATAGAGAGAGAGGAGAAAATACAGGAAGGGTCCAAATGTAACTAGACTTAATATTTTATTTGAGCCTCATCTCTTTGGAGAAAGGGAAACAGCTGAAAGGAGTAAGTTAAAGATGATCTGACAAAAAACACCAGAGGTGCAAAGAAGGAAATCCTTCATTAGAATATCTGCTGAAGGTGAAATGAGGCGAGCCTGGAGAGGGAATTCAGAGATAATTCTTGGTATTTAGCATTGTGATCTGGAAGTGAGATCACACTGCTGAGCAAGGAAGGACAGCAGGTGGAGGAACTCCAAAGCAAGTACTGCGAGTTTGTAACTAGTCTAGGGCTCCTGGCCAAGTGACCCCATTTGGGTGGCAGGATTTGTCAAGGGACTCTGACCCTTATTCCCACTTTATCTCCTAGAGGTCCTCAGCATCATTGCCCTTAAATAAATATGAATTCATGTGTGGACGCCTCTTGTCCGCTGACCATGTCCTAGGCTGAGTGTGACTCGGGGAGCTGGGAGGCCAGTACTGCTGCTGAGGGTAAGTCTGAGCCCTTGGCCTGGATCTGGGCTTGGGCTGAGGCTCAGGCTCAGGCTCAGACTCAGGCTCGAGTTCCAGTTCCAGCTCAGATTCAGGTTCCAGCTCTGACTCAGGCTCCATCTCGTGATCCAGGTCTAGCCTGGTCTGTTGCTCCAACTCCATCGTGGGCTCCAGTTCCATGTCTAGCTCTGACGACTCCTCTGCAATTGGCTCTTGGATCTTGGTGAAGCCAGGTCTTATATTTTGGGGGACTTCTAGGATACTGCTGCTTGATTTATGTTTTGAATTTATATCCTGAAATACATACAATTTGATAGGTTAAAATTTTCAATTAAATTGAACTTTTGAATAGTCAAGGAATTTCAGAATGCAACAGGACTTCAGGTACCAGAAATCATGAGTTTCTGGCAAAGTAGAAAATATTTCTGGCCTAAATCTGCTTTTCATCTTTTTTGTACCCACTGATTCCTCAGTTACTCACTATTCTTTAGGCTCAATCAGTCCATAGCTTCTGATTTCTTTGGATTTTCTAACTAGCCTGGCTTTCATGATAAACCATGTGGATAGCAATGGTCTTGGCAGCATTCTGAAATATCTTGTCTTCTTGATCCTGTCTCTCCAACCCCCCAATGTAATCCTCAGCGGGGCAAATATGGCCCTTCATGACCTGGCCTCTGGCCATCTTCTTTAGCTTTATCTCCACACTTCGCTGTAGCCATAAAGTTAACCAAAGATGCCTGACTACTGCTTACCTTTGTTCCTGCTGCTCCCTCTGCCTGCCTTGCCCATTCCCTCTCAGCCACTTACACTTATTCATTGTTCCAGAGTCACATCAAAGATCACTAACCAGGATCTTAGCTTCCTTTGTGTTCCACCTGTACCTCACTCACAGCTCTATCATAGCACCAGAAATGTATTACTTTATTCATTTACAAATCTACCTCCCCTATTAGACCCTAAGCTCTTTGAGGTAGAGCAGGGCCTGGTTCCTGATATCTCCAATACCAGGCACTGAGTGTGCAACAGAGCAGATGCCCCACAGGCTCCGGGAACCAGTCTTGCAGCAGCATTCCACAGAATTAACACCTTTCACCCTTCCTGAAACATTTTCTTCTCTTCCACCATATGACACTCTTTTGCTTTCCCTCCTTTCTTCCTGGTTGCTTCTTTCTGGTCTCTCTGTTGTCTCCTCTACTTCTGAATGTTGGCATGCCCTGAGGCTTGACCCTGGGATCCATCCCTTCTCCATCTATACTACCCCCATAGGCAATTTTATTGAGTCCCATAATTTTCATCACTATCTATATGTGTTGATGACTTTTGGTCATAACCCTTCCCATGATTGGCTGGTTCATATATTCACTTCCATTCTTGACATCTCCACTTGAATGTTTAATAGGTATCTTGGTTTTAATACATTGTAATGGAAATTTTTCTTTCCTAGTCTTCCCCAGTTTAAATGCTAGCAAACATGATATATTCAATACCAAGTCTTAAGTTCTGATGAAAATGTTAGCAAACTAGAAAAGTACTTTTTAAAAACATAGTAAAAATAGTGTTCATCTTAAGTCAACTATTACCACTATCTTTAATAGAGAGACATAAGAAGCTTTTCTCATTAAATTCAGAAGTAAGATAAGACTCACCATTATTACTTAAATTGTTCTGGGAGGGCTAGCTAATGCCATGATCTGATACTAAAATAAGAATTCTAACAATTAGAAAATAACATTTATATTATTTGTAGAAAATCTTTTTTATCTAGAAAACTCAGGAGAATTAAAAATGGAACCTTCCTGGACTAGTAAAAGGATTCATAAAATGGCCAAATAATTTAATAAAAATCAATAGCTCTCCTATATATCAGCAGTTGCTAGTTAGAAAATATAATGAAAAAGAAGATTTATTTTAAAAAGCAAGAAAATTGTAAAAGATAAAGTATATATTACCTAGGATTTCTCTATCTGAAGAAAGCCACAAAATCTTACTATGAATACAACATTTAAAAAGACTGAGTAAATGTAGAGGCTGCCCATATAGAAAAAAAACATGTTCCAATCTCGCTGTTGGGGAAACAGTTGTTCTGGATAAGCAGAGGCACACGACCTGTGTGAATTCTCAACAAAGGTAAGGAAATACCTGGCAATACATTACTTAGAGAAATAAAAGGGCTACCTTTTACTTACTAATATTTCTATAAACACTTACTGCTCTGGTAATTATTTTTTGTCACAAATTGAAACATTATTGAAATGTAGAAAGTCAACAAATCTGGGGTTTAATTAAAAATAATTTCTAATCATTAGGTGATATTTTGGCGACAATCTGTGTTTTAATTTTCTTTTTTTGGGGGTGGCACTGTTAACCTTCAAAGATACTGATTTGAAAACATCGAGGTGGACATGGGTCTTTATTTATTGTTAACAAATGATTAAAAACTCTGGCTTGTATATCATTCTCCTTTGCATTTGATCAGGCTGAGTAAATCATATTACTCAGAATGGAAATAGTAGCCCAAGTGTTAGACTGGCAGATTTTTACCTCTGTGAGTTCATTAGTTTTATTATTCGTCCCGAAGGTGGGGGTAGATTGCAAAGGCACAGCTAGAGAAGATGTTTGAAATATTTAGTCACTGATATGGCACTGGTGCTAACTAAGCTTTCTGCAAAAGGGCCCCTGAGCCTCTGTGGGGTTGAGTAACCGCTTCAGTTGGGACAGGGCCCTGCATGGCACCCAGATGCCGTGGCAGTGGGGGAACCTGGGACAGAGGTCTACGGCTGTTTGCCAGCTGATAAGGAACATTTCATTGTCTCAAAGTCTGGCACAGCCAAACTCAAAAGCCTTTCCTGGACAGCGCTCATCTCTATCTGATCAGGTATCTCTCCCGATCTCACCCCCCACACCACCCCCTGCCTAACCCTGATCATCCAACCTTTTCTGTTTCTGAGTAGGTTTCCTGTATCACTGTCTCAGATTCATCCACGCTTAATTCGGAGGACTCTGGAAACTTCCGTGACAAGGCAAACAGCACAGCATCATGGAGGGTGAGAAACAGTTGGGCCTTGGTGATGCCAGCATCGAAGAAGTCGTTTCTCTCAAAGGCCTTGACCACAGAGGCTACAAACCAATTCCAGAACACACACAGGGTCAGACACCCAGGGAGGAGAGTACCCCGGTGCAAAACACAGCCCTCACGTTGGGTGGAGGCTACTTACAGTGACTCCCTGCAATGAGCACCAGAATGTTGGCGTTCTGGAAGGCGTTGCACATCTGCAGGGAGGGAGTAAGTCAGCATTAGGGATTCTCACACTCACTGGAAAAGAGCCTTCTAATTAGCTGAGCTGTAAAATCCCTTTGGTCATTCACTTGTCTGGGGTATATGTACCTTTACATACAGTTCAAACTCTGTAAATATTTGATGGGTGGGCTTCTATATGCTGGGAAGTGTCTAAGGTGCTGGGGCTACAAAAGAAAATCAGACCATCTCACATGGGGTAGGGAGTGAAACAGAGGGTTGCCCATGGTCTAAGGGGGGAAACAGTTCACATAAAGAGAGAATGTTATGTGAGTACAGTGTGAGGATAGAGACAGGCACAGGTGTGATGGGAACACACTGGATGGTCCTCAAGAACAACTCTCTCTTGATATTAGTACTTAATGTTTGCATGTGATCCCCTCCTCCTGGAGATGGTAAAATGAGACACAGTAGGAAGTGCAACTCAGGAACCCTGAGGATCATATTCAGAGCAGCTCTGCAAAGTTGCACTTGACTTTAGTAAAACATCAGATATTTAGAAGTATCAAATTAATAAGCATCTGATATTGAGCTCAAGTTTACTTCAGCCAATGTGCGTGCTCTGGGACAATAAATAAAGTTCAATTCAAAGCAAGTCAATAATTACACTTAATGCTCTGAGGCTGAATAGACCAACCCTGAGCACTAAGTTAAAAATGTGGGAAAGAACCCCACCAAAACACAAAACAACTAAAACAGACTACTTCTTTCACTTGCAAGAGGAAGCAAAGTCATCCTTGATCGCATGGTAAATCATAAAGTCGTTTGGTAAAGAGCCACAGTGGACATCCTCTAAATGACATGCAGTGGGAGACTGAAATCCCATAAATTAGGAAGAAGTTTAAATTGAGTGGTTGTCTATAGTAAGAACGAGTGCTGGGATTTTTCTTATTAAGTTCAAGTTTTCAATTATTATTTTTGAAATTATTTCCTCTAACATGACAGCAAAGAACAATTACAAAAAGAATGAAAAAACCTGTATTTAAGTGTAAAAGTGAACCATGTGTCTGAAGGCTGTGAAGGTAGGTGTCTGATAGTGCCTCCATGTTGGAGTTGGAGCAGGAAGTCATCAGCGTGGACAGCTATGGATGGATCCTGCCAAGGACCAGAAGGTGAGAGAGGAAAGGGAGGAGGAGGGGATGGCACAACTGCTTTAAGTTCCGGTGATGCACATGCCATTTACTTCCCCCAGAACTCTTAGGGGGAAGTATGGCTTGTCTCTCAGGCTGTGTAAGATTTAAATAGGATCATGTATATAAATGTGCCCAATTCAGCAGGCATTTAATAATGTAGGATGAATGAAGTCTGAAATAACAATTAGAGCACGAGCCTGGGAGAAGAGAATGCAGCCTCCTAGGATGACCTAAGATGGAAAAGCCCAGAAGACAAGACATTATCATGTATACTTGATTCTGAAG
Organism: Anoura caudifer; assembly: GCA_004027475.1. Lineage (NCBI taxonomy): Eukaryota > Metazoa > Chordata > Mammalia > Chiroptera > Phyllostomidae > Anoura > Anoura caudifer. The sequence goes on along the minus strand of PVKU01001933.1, from coordinate 27,245 downwards.
AGAGGATGGGAAAAAGCGTCTCATGGATGAGACCCTGAACACTAATCTTTTCCATGCTTCTCATTTTATAGATGAGGAAACCAAGACCCCATGCAATTTTATAAGTTACCTCCGGTCAGATGGACAGTGAGCAGAAGCTAGGGCAGAGCATATATCTGCAGACCACCCACCAGAGTTCTTACTGCTTTGAAAATAGTATTCCTTTAGGAATAAGAAGGTTTGATAATATAAGATACCAGGATAAGAGATGGAAAGTCAACCAAAGAACAGTATGTCAAGAAAAAGTGGGTGTAGTCAGAGCTGGGAAGTGGGTGTTCAGAATGTTTAAACCTGAGCCATCATCAATGGAGGCAAGAGTGAGACAGCAGGCTTTAAATGGGGTAAGCTGGCTGAAAAAAAGATACTGTACTTATCGGACATCAAACAGCAAAACCAATATGGTTAGTTGTGCATCTCCACTGACTGTGCTGTATGAGAAAGAGAGACATGAAAACTGTCCGAGAAACCAGGGAGTGGAGAGAAGCCAGGACTTAGGGACACAGCTTTGGAAGGAAAGGTCTTCCCTACCCTTTTCACCCAAAGATGCAGCAGTGAAGAAGGATCTGGGGGAACCCTATGAGTACCACAGTCCCAGGCTTGCAGTGTCATCTCAGGACAACCACAAATCCGAGTGCCTTTTACAATGTGTAGCTCAGAGCAGTTGAATAATGGAGAATTCTTGGTGAGCTTGTTTTCTGTAGCATTCAAGGACAGCAAGCATCCTTGAAAAAGACTTGCTGCTAACTCCCAGGATACATGGGGAGTTGCTGGGTGAGGCACAGATTGCTGTTCCAATGGTGTTAACAGTTTCCCAGTTTTCATTCCTTGAGGAATATTATGCCATACTTAGGGAGCCAACCCCAGTTCAGTAAATGAGAGTTGATTCATTTTCTATTTATTCTAGCTGACCTTAAACTATCTCAGTATCCAAGTTTCTAGTGGCGTAGGTATCACGTAGTAGCTAAACAGTGACTGATGCAATTCAGTCAGGGTTGGGGCGGTGCTGGTAGGTGGAGGTCATAGCTTTTGTTAAAGCCACCTCAGTGCTTACCTGTCTTAATATGACGGAAGCCCATGAATCCACAAAATGCACCATGGAGAAATCCAGGATGATGGTGTGGGTGGTGGGTAGGAGAGATGATTCTGAATAAGGGATGACTGATCTGCTCCTGACCTGGCTCTCAGCAGCAGCAGGAAATGGCATCGATCTGTCTCTAGAGAGGTTTTTAGAAAGCCATATTCTCTCCACATCCTCATAATTTTGCTCTTGATTTCTTTGAAATGTGGAAGATGCTATGTACGGTACTTGTTCATTGGATGAAGTTTGGCTTGTGTTCCTGCTGTCCAAACGTGTGCAGTGGATCAGGTTAATGGAGGATCCATCATAGTCCCGTTTACTTTCAAACCGTTCTGTGTAAACAACCTGGTCAGGATTTAGGGGAGGGCTGCGATAAGACTCAAACATGGGCTGGAAGTGCTTGCAGCTGTGCCATTTCTATTTACTAACTCGCTTTCCTCTCCCACAGGAAACTTCTCCACAGTATATGCATCTTTTACTTGGGTGTCTCACTCTCACTTCAAGCTCATGACTAAAAAACCACATTCATCTTGCTTTATCCTCACCACTCAGAAGCTTCCCCTCTCAGCTTCCCTATGTGCATCAACGACATCACCATGGTCCTAGTGAGCTGGACTCGAAATCATCTTTGATTCATTTCCCTCATCCCTGGGTTCTAATTAGCCTTCATTGCCTTCTAATGCTTTGAAGTATTCTGTCAGTTCCTTTTCTCAACACCACCCTTCTTTTATCAGTGAGGTGGTCTTCTGTCTGACTTCCTTAAGAAGTAAAAAAACTACTTGAGCAAGGATGTCTATACCTTTCACTCTTTTCATCCTTCCAACAGGCCTGGATGCCTGCCACAGCTGTCAAGTTCACTGTCAAGCACCAGGAATACAATAGCCTGCGCAATGTGAGCACCAGTTCTGCAGTCAGAGGGACCAATTTCTACCCAGGGAATGGCATGTGTCCATTCAAAGGATAACTAACAATACATGTAGACAAGCACTATAAGACACATGGAAAAATGGAAGGAATTCATTTGCTAGAGTGGTACAATTTGGGAAAAATCCTTTTCCCTCTAGTCTCATAGTTCTGGGCATATAGTAGGAGCTTGATAACTATCAGATGATTCTATTCTACTCTCAGTCATATTTGTTGATGTCCTGTGAATGCCCTCTATAATACTCAGTGCAGAGTGGATTAACCATAAAAATTAAATATAGGATTGATTCTGTCCTCTTGGCAAGAAAGTTGGTATTTTCAGAGAGCTCAGCAGAACCTACACTTTGTTGGGGCGTATGGCAGCTGGCATGGCTGCTCCACATTTGCAGGGGCCTGCATGAGGAGGCCCCTTTCCCTGGGACAGGAGGTGTTTGTGTGTGGGTGTAAATCTGTGTGTGTGTGCAGGGGTGTGTCTGTAGATAGAGCTGCTCCTCCCGAGTATGCGTGTAGACTGGGCTAAATGCCCCACAGCTAGAAATGAGTAGCCCTGCCCTGGGGAAAGGGAATATTTAGACCAAGTCTGAGTTGGAAATAATGAACACTTTGTTCATCAGCTGAAATAACCTTCAGGTGCTATAAAATCCCCATCTGTGCTTATGGCCATTCATAGCCCGTCATCACTTCCTTGGTCACAGGCAGACAGCAGGAGACCCTGGTAGATACTTGAGGACCCCAGCCACCTTGACCCTGTCTGAGTTGGGATTATAAGACAATTTTTAGACCCAATATTTTCAGAACTCTAAAGGCAGGCAGCTAAAGGTCTGGAAAATAGGCACAACTAGGGAATTACTCTCTGCACTTAGTAAGTCTCTAACCATTGAGTAGGGAGTCAAGGGTCATCACCATGTCCTTCTACCTACTTGCAGGTCAAGATCTGACCCTTAGAGGGGAACTCGTATCTTCATTTCTGAGTAGAAATCTTTAATTTCCAATTACCCATGGTCCATCTAAGAGTCAAAATCCCTGAGGGGCTTTGATTTTCTTAACAACTAACTGCTCATACACTTCTTTAGAAACGTGGGGGAAAATGCAGAAAAGAAGAGGTTTCTAACCCTGGGTGGTGGCTCCAGTTCATCACAGTTGCAGAAACACTGACAAATCTTGCCTTCCTGTGAGCCGTCTTCACTTTGATGAAACAGGCCAAACACTTCTTCTTCTTTAAGCGGCACCCTTACCATCTCCATCTGACAGACAGAAGAGGGCTCTCACCTAGATGGCAAGTGGCGGCAGGTGGCCAGGAGCAGGCCCAAGGGAGGGCAAGGGGAGCAGGTGGAGAAGAATGAGAGGGGAGTACTCACCTCTTCCAACAGCTTGCGCTTCAGGTGGTGCACATTTACAAACGTGATGGAGTTGCAGCACTGGAAGATTTTCACCCCAGGAATGGCCATGATCTGCAAGACAAATGTAAAGTTTGGAGAAATTGCTCAGGTCTCTTATGGAGTAAGAAAAAATCTTTAGAACCTCCTGGAGACTCTGTATTCTTTGTTTTAAGAGGCAAGAGCCGGCAAGTTCCTTCCTCCCATTTTCACCCCCTGCTTTTCCTGCTTTCTTTTTCCCCTCCATTTCCTCACTCCTCTCTTTCACTTGGCCCTTCCACCCCCTAAAGTACACTTTAAAATTATCCTTAACTGGCTGCAGGACTGTAGAATTTACCTATCTCATCAAATTCCCCATCTCAACCATTGTGTGCCCCTCTCCCCGCCTTTGTCAAGTGTGTCTAGAGTGCAGCAAACAACAGCAAAGGGATTTTGTAGAAAAACTAAGCAGTAGACCCAGTCTACCCCACCCTTTGGGCAAAGAAGTAGGGCTGGTTTGGAGTCTTACCTCTCGATAGTCATTGATGCTTCTATAAATGTTGGTGTTAGGGATCTGACCCAGGAGGAGAATCTTAGTTCTGAAAGGAAATGCATTTGCCTTTAGGTCAGAGTTGCCTCACCTGCCGTGGCTAATCTCCTGTTGCCTGAGACTAAGTACCTGTGTGACTGAACAGTGATCAAGAAGAAGGTAAAAGCTATGGAAACAAGTAGTCCGATGTCCAGTCCCAGGAAAATTGCAGATGTGAACGTCACCATCCAAATAATCTTATAGAAAAGGAGAAGGGAAAAGGAAAAATGTGATAACAAGCAGAATGAAAAAAAAAATCACCACTGCTACCTCTCAGCTCACCTTCTCCCTCTCCCTCCTGACACCTGGGAGTTAGAGAACAAATTCCAACAGCCACATGAGCTGATGCCATTATAGATGGCTGGGTTCCAAGGGACTCAAGATAATCACCAAGCAATTCTTTTATGCTTCCTTGGGTCATTTCTCTCTTCATTTTTCTCTTGAAACTTTAGTTTCCTCATGTGCAAAATAGGGGTAATAATATCTACTTTATAGGCTTTCTTGAGATTAGAAATGCCATTTAAAGCAACCCAGAACCCGCCAAATGGCAGTTGCTTTTTTAAAATCTATAATAGTTATTGGGAGCTTCAGCATCCTTTTCAAGCCCATCTCCATCACTCTCAGCAGGTGACTTGACTTTCCCCTTCACAGAGAAGATAGGCTGAGGCTCAAATGTTCACTTTCCCCTCCACCTGTCACTTGTTACTCAGCATCTGTATTCAACTTTCCTCCATCTCCTCCAGTCCTGTCGGAAGTGCTCTCTCTCCCCTAAAGCCAGAAGTTCTGCCTGTGCCCTGGGTCATATACTCTTAGCTCAGAGGCTCCTTGAGGACCTGAATCCAAAAATTATCCCCTTTTGTAGCTCTCTGCTTCTACTGCCTTCTCATCTTATCATATTACCTTCCTCCATCTTTTATTTCTTGCTGTTTCTCCTTTCTGTCCCCCAGCTCTGTGCTCCAGCGAGAAAGGGAAAGCTCCATCAGTTACTCTGGCAAGACATCTCCTTCTCTTAGTAGGTTTTGTGTCTCTGGGTTAAAAGTCATTCAAATATGCAGTGCATGACAAACCCTTTGTATTAATGTGTGTGTAACTATAGCCACTTAATTAATTCCTTTTTATTTAATTTTGCATAGTTGGAGTGAGGTCTCAGTATTTCCATGCACCAACAACCTGACTCCCTATTTAAAGCACATGTAGAGTCCTAGGCCTCAGAGTTGCTAGTGTCCTTCATGTTGATGTCTTTAGTTTGTCCTCTTTCCCTCTGTCCAGCCTTCCCCTCCACCTGCCCCTACCTCAGCCAGTGCATCTACTCACACAGTCATATTGGCTCTGCCTCCACAGGTTGGGGAGGTAGTAAATGGTTTCAAGGTAGGGTAGGATGTTGCTCACAATAATACCAGCCAGCACAGCCTGTGGGGAAAAGATAAACTCTGCTTTATTTTCCCTTCAGGGGTAAACTCCCAAACCTTCACAAAGGAACCACCAAAAGTTAGCATTGCCACTAGGAGACATTAAGCATTGATATTTCATTAAAATATCATGTTCGTTCTTTAACTCATTGTCTAATCAAATAAATATTCCCCACATTGTTCTTTGCTCTCCTCTGTGATTTGTCCAACACAGGACAAGGCAAGGCCAGGGCCTGATTCAGCCAGGAAAGCCTCACCAAGCCCCTTTTAGATTCCGATAGCAGGAGCAAGAGTAGCCAGAGACTGCAGCCCTCTTGCCCCTCTGTGTCCATGCTGTCACTTTTGGTGCATGGGGGAGGACCCTCAGAGAAGGGTACCTTTGGCTACTTGGCCTTGCTTTGTCTAGTTTGCTTGTCACATCTATGTTACTACATTGCGTAGAACCACTGTCAGATTAGATGACAAATTAAGGGAACTTCCATTCAGAGAAACTCTGAAATGGTGTCAATTGGGCTTTTATTCAAGTCTAATCATGATACACTGTAATTATTTCAACGATGAGATACCATTTATTTTTTTGTCCATAAAATAGGAAGTTGAAAACATCCCATATGTATGGTTTTTGCATACGAAAGAGTACAACCCTTTTGGAAAATAATCTGGCAATATATCAATATATGCTGATATGCTTTCACACAGAAATTTTGTTTTACTTTAGAAATCTATGCTAAATATAGAAAAGGGAAGATGTACAATATTATTCATTTTTGTGTTATTTATAATAACAACACTTCAGACAATCTAATTTTCCAATAATAAGAAAATAACTGCCCTAGTTGGTATGGCTCAGTGAATGAGTCCTGGACTGCGAACCAAAGTGTGGCCAATTTGATCCTGGTCAGAACACATGCCTGGGTTGCAGGCTAGGTTCCCAGTAGGGGGCGCACAAGAGACAACCACACATTGATATTTCTCTCCCTCTCTCCCTCTTTTCCTCTTAAAAAAATAAATAAAATCTTTAAAAAAATAACTAAATAAATCATAATGTGAGGTATCATGCTATATATTAAATACAAACAAGAATACAAAGTTGTATGTCCAGTTAGGTGACAACTATGCAAAGCAACATCCATTCATAGAAAATAATATTGATCAGATATATGCCAAAATGTTAATAGTGGTTTATTTGTAGTTATGGATGATATTTTTATCTATTATGAATTTTTAAGAGTTTTTTAAAAATAAGAATGTCTACTTTTCTAGTAGAAAGTTTCTTAAATATGAGAAAATGAAAATCTATACTCGTGCCCTGACTGGTGTGGCTCAGTTGGTTGGGCATCATACTGCATGGCGAAGGGTTGCCAGTTTGATGATTTCTGGTCAGAACACATGCCTGGGTTGCCGGTTCGGTCCTGGTTGGGGGTGTGCAAGAGGCAACCGATGGATGTTTTCTCTCATGTCGCCCTCATGTCGATGGTCCTCTCCCTCTCTTTCTCCCTCCTTTCCCCCTCTCAAAAAAAAAAAAATCTTTAAACAGAATCTATACTCGTAAGATGTAAAACTCATCAGGGCCTTAATGTAGAACTAACCTTCTTTAAGAAATATTTTCATGTGTTCATGAAGTTCCAGCACTGGCTTAACATTTCTCAGCCTTTTCCTAGTTATCCTCCCCTCCATACACTCTGCCTGGGAATCAGAGCTGATCCTACCTAGTCCTGCCTGCCAGGACTGGCTGGATCCAAGCTTACTCTGGTTTTCTGAGGTTGTTACTCTGTGAACAGTTGGACTCAACAATAGAGGAGGGAAGAGTGAAGATGAAGTTAGCAGAAATTATCTTTTATTATTTTTTACATTTACTAAACTTTGATCAGATAAAGTTGATCAGTATGTAATTTGAAAACATTTATTAAGTTTCCTTTTGACATTAAAAAAACTCAATATATATGTCAGTCCCTGATCTTGATTGCTAATTGCATGGGCTTTTTCCATCTGCTCTTGTTCAGGATTTCCTTTTTTTGAAGTTTGCACCAACTGAATGTCTAAGCTGTAAAGATCTGTATTTGTTGGAATTAAAGATTGTTTATTTAAAAAAAAGAAGTCAGCAGAAATGACTTCTTTCCCATTTTCATCTTCTTTTCAGTTAAGAATCTCCAAACTTTATGCAATTTGCAGGGAGACATGGTGGGAAGAAAAATAATTTCAACTTCATAGGGATTTTGCAAGACTTTTGGCTTGAGAGAAGGAGTGGAAAGAGGAAACATTTTCATAAAACAATATATAATTAAAAATCTTGGCTTTCTGAATATTAATGTTAGACATTCTCATTGTAAAAAAGAATTAAGTTATATATAATTTCCATCATCCAAGAGATTACCATTGTTAACATTTTGGTGTGTTCTATACTTTTTTTCACACAAATTGAAACTATTGAATACACTATTTTGTATCATGTTTTTAAAATTTTGTGTTGGTCCCCTTACTAACTAATTGATATCTTAGCCAGGATGCTTCAAAAATTCTTCCAATAAGGATTTTGCAACAAACAATTCACAATCTTTCAAAGAAGAGAGGAATCTTTAGTCCCTATAGAGCCCATTGGTACACTGACTTAGATGTTCCACTGATCAGTTTGTGTCCGCATTTCTCACCCAGAACATCCTAATGACATGCTGTAAAAATCATGTGACATAGCATGGGTGACCAAAAGCAGGGGTTGTTCTGTCTCTAACATATGTACAATAAAGGAGTTCTCCCTACTTTTATCTCTAGCTTTCAGTGAATACTGACAGATTTTTATTTGTTTGGAATTTTTTAAAAAATCTGATTTTCTAGCAATAAAGAAAAATATCACTGTTCAAAGTAAATCAGTGAGTGGATTTGCTAAAATAGACTCCAAGAGTGATCGCACCAAAGGTACTATACAAACTAAATTCTGGAGATGACTTCTGCTGGGGATCAGGGGACAGCTTGTTTGAGAAACACAAGCTTACTCCCACCCTCCAGGCACACCCTCTGTGGCTGGGTTTCAAGGTCCCTGAATGACAGGAGCAAAGGTGGCAACAGTCTTGAGGTGGTCCTGCTTTGCTGCAACCTGATACTCACCAGGTGGAACCAGCACGTTCCAAAGGATGGGGGCGGCATTCACTACCACTCCAGCTTCAGGGACTGCCGCCTCAGCATGCAACCAAGCTGCCAACACCAGAGTGAAACCTCCTCCCGCCTCCCTTAGTACTATCTAAAAAATGGCTAAAGGGAACGTTAAATAAATTTAAAAGGAAATTATGTTCTCTAAGCATTGATTTCTATTGTAACTTAGAACAAATTGATTAATCAATTGTTAATTAATTAATGCACCTGGAATCTCTCAATACAAGGTGGTCGGTTAACATAGAAAGGGAAGAAATGGCACATAAGTATATAGGAGCATCCTAGCTGATCACATTTATAACTCAGCTTTCAGACATTGCATTGTAAACTAACCAAGAGACAGTGTGGAAGCAAGAGAGAGACTGAATTCACATGAATGCAAAACAAGGCCTTCTGGAAACAGTTTAGGGAACCAGATGGCACGAATGCAGTGAGTTTCTAAGCCTGTGTTGGAATGGGCGTTCTGGCATCTGATGTCTATTTTGATCATCTTTAACTGAATCCTTACTTGTAAAGCTTACTTATAGCTTAAACAGTTAAGAGATGATTAATGAGAATGAGAATAATAACAATAATGACTAATATTTCTTGGGTGCTTATTATTAGTGCAACACTGTTCTCTCTGTATTATATATAATATCTTATTTAACTCCCAATCCTGTGAGGTAGATGCTATTATTTTAAAGGAAAAGGACAAGCAACAGGCCAGGGCTGACACTGGAGACAAGCTGAATGCAATTCTCCTCAGAGATACCCACCAAGATGCAGTCTGGAGATCAGGCTTTCTTGGCTTAGTTATTTGATCAGTTCCACTTACATTTGGCAGTTCGTAGAAAAAGTGTTCCACCTTCACCATCAGGAGCAGCATCACACCTGCTCCTACCAGAGATGCAAACTGAGGAGACAGAGTGGGTTGGAGAGAGACCATCAGGAGCATGTTGGTCCCTGCCTGCAACTGAGGCCTTCAGCTGGGTAAAAAGCATGTCAGTTTTTATTAAAAGGAGTTGAGTATAACCATCAGCATAAGTGCATTTTTGTTCAACCGATGATATTGTCAGGCCTTGTCTAAGTGCTAAATGCATGCTACATACAGAGTCATTGAGTGGACACATAGATGCTTTCTGAAAAGTTGCAAACTGTCTTGGTTGTTTGAATCTATTGCCGCAGCTTTTCACTATGAATCTGAAGTCTCCTAAAACCCTGAGCGAGTTCCCTCCTAACTTTAACCCCTCCTTGAACAGTTTAGAAAAATCCTAGTAGAGTCATCACTGTCAGCCCTGAAATCCCAATCATTTTACTTCCCTTATCAATAAATATCCCACCCCTCACTTAGAGTATGGGGACAAGGCAGGGAGGCCAGTCCTTAGAAAGAAGAGGAGAAGGAAAGGGACCTACTCAGGGAGAACAGAGGACCACAGTGGTCAGAAGTAAATAAGCAGGAAGATGGACTGGGGGACAGTCCAACTGGACAGAGACCAGGGGCTTTTCTTGTCCCTTCGGCTGTGGGCCTGCCAACACCTCAGGCCCAGGCCATGGCTGGAAGCGCTGCAAGCAGTAAAGACAAGTGGGTTCTAGATCTGGAAAAACTAAGTAGAAATCCAGACACACACATAAATTTAGCTTGTATTTATGCCAGATTAAAAAAAAAATAGAGCTTCTCTTGGTGGCAGGTCATGTCTGAGAGGTTCAGAGCCAGACCCCCAGCTTCTCTGTAGTGTTAAGGAAAGTTGAAGAAATAGAGGTGTTCTTAGGCAGAGGGAATCAAAAGTCCCCAGAGAGAAGGCATGGGGAGAACACACACTGACAAAGAAGGCTGAGCCAGTCTGAGAGGCCTTTTTGGGTCCAGATCAGAAACTCAGAGTGGAGGTTGGGCAACTCCCATATGTAGTGCCGGGGGCCAGCAGCATTCTCTGAACTAGTGACTTGCACTGGGTGAATCAGGGTCTCAGGGAAGGGTTCACCAGTCTCCCTAGAGATGTGTCTCCCATGAAGGGTCACAGTAGGGAGAGATGTCATTGGTAGGAAAGTGCGCTGTGCATGAGAACAATGCAGTGACAGAAAACAGGATGAGAGCTATGGGCGGCCTTGGAGGCAGGCACTTTGTCCAGCAGACACAAGCCACCCCAGGCTGAACTGAAGCCCTTCTCCCTCCCTGCCATCTGTACCCATCTAACTGTCCCTCAGTAATCCACAGAAGTCCCACTTCCTCCATCTTTCTCCTTGCAATATTTATGGCATTTTTAATTTATTGTACTTAATCTGCACTTAACTTTACTTGCACTGCAATTCAGTTTTTTCCAGCTGTGTCTTTATGTAATGCTTATAGACTGAATCAACAAAGTGTGCTGTCAAAAGGTACTGGAAACTAAAGCCTGGAATTGCCACTTCCATGTCTTATCATAAAACCCTCTCATTCTGACTTCAAAAGTTTTTCATTCTTGAATAGAACATCCTTCTTTCTAACATAACCCATTTTCCTTCTTCCTGTTAACAACGAGTAGTGGAAAAGGGTTGCTCCGTAAAGTCAATGTGTCTGGCAGAAGCTCTATGATGACAAGATCCAGTCCACATAGACTGATAGGACATGGTCTTACTTTAGACCCATGCTCTTGCCCTTGCTCAATATTCTGACATTTATTAGCTTTCACCTCACATTCCACCAAATTTAGCCTGAACTGGAACACTTTATCTTTCCTCATTAGAAGTTAGTGTCCAAGTGACGTGTGTTACCCCACCCCAGTGAATAACTAAGGCTCCGCCCTTCACTATGTAACAGGCACATCAAGGCAAAAAAATAATAAATAAATAAATAAATAAATAAATAACCCAAATGAAAGAACAGATCAAACCTCCAGAAAAAAATACAACTATGCGATGAAGAGATAGCTAGCCTATCAGATGCACAATTCAAAACACTGGTAATCAGGATGCTCTCAGAATTGGTTGAATTTGGTCACAAATTAGATAAAAAAAAAAATGAAGACTACGCTAAGTGAAATAAAGGAAAATGTACAGGGAACCGATAGTGATGGGAAGAAAATTGGGACTCAAATCAGCAGTGTGGACCAGAAGGAGGAAAGAAACATCCAATCAGAAAAGAATGAAGAAACAAGAATTCAAAAAAAAAAAAATTGAGGAGAGGCTTTAGGAACCTCTAGGACATCTTTAAACATTCCAACGTCTGAATCATAGGGGTATCAGAAAGGGAAGAGGAAGAGCAACAAGTGGAAAAGTTATTTGAACAAACAATAAAGGAGAACTTCCCCAATCTGGCAAAGGAAACAGACTTCCAGGAAGTCCAGGAAGCTCAGAGAGTCCCAAAGAAGTTAAACCCAAGGAGGAACTCACCAAGGCACATCATAATTACATTAGCCAAGATTAAAATGAAGGAGAGAATCCTAGAAGCAGCAAGAGAAAAGGAGACAGTTACCTACAAAGAAGTTCCCATCAGACTGTCAGCTGATTTCTCAAAAGAGACCTTCCAGGCAAGAAAGGGCTGGAAAGAAGTATTCCAAGTCATGAAAGGCAAGGACCTACATCCAAGATTGTTCTATCGAGCAAAGCTTTCATTTAGAATGGAAAGGCAGATAAAATGCTTCTCAGATAAGGTCAAGTTAAAGGAGCTCCTCATCTCTAAGCCCTTATTATATGAAATGTTAAAGGGACTTATCAAAGAAAAGAAGATAAAAAACATCAATAGTAAAATGACACAAATTTACAATTATTAACAACCACACCTAAAACAAAAGCAAACTAAGCAAGCATCTAGAACAGGAACACAACCACAGAAATGGAGATCACATGGAGGGTTATCAACAGGGGAGTGGGAGGAGGAGAGAGGGGGAAAAGGTACAGAGAATAAGTAGCATAGATGGTAGGTAGAAAATAGAAAGGGGGAGGGTAAGAATAGTGTGGGAAATGTAGAAGCCAAAGAACTTATAAGTATGGCCCATGGACATGAACTAAAGGGGGGAATGTGGGTGGGAGGGATTGTGCAGGGTGGAGGGGAGTCAAGGGGGAAAAACGGGACAACTGTAATAGCATAATCAATAAAATATATTTTAAAAAATGTTAGTGTCCATTCTTCTGACACTTCAGTTTCTGAGCATGGCTATATCCACCAACCATGCTTCTGCAGCCTTAGCTTGTCTTTGACCTCTGTCACTGTTTCTCTGCCTTCTGAACCTTGACCCATTCCCTGATTTCAATTCTGACAGTTCTTCAACATTTCATCAGGCTACAGAGCTGAGACAGAACACCTCTCATGCTGTGAAGTTGTGACTTTGATCTAGTAAGTTCAACATTCATGAGCGTTGCACTCATGCTTGCAGTTAGGCAAGGGGGTTGGCCTTTAGAGCCTTCTTTACCATCACTCTTCCTTTCCTCCCCCAGCCCCGGCTGCCCGCCCATACACTTAGTTTACTCATTCAGAATACCTGAAGAGAGTCTGACCTTGATAATTTTCTCTTACACAAAGGTAGAATGGCCATAAATTCCCTAGGCTTGTCTAGACAAAGACCTTACTTTCTATTATGAGAGCCCCATGCCAGGCCCTTGGAGGAAGCCAAGACAGTTTCTAGTTTGGCTGCCAGGATGCGGAGAGCTGTGTTATTGCTTTCCCAGACTAGGGCTGAGAATATATCTCTCATAGAAAAAATATTAATGGGTGATGGTTAGTTTACCTGTAATATTATCTTTTAGGTGTGTTACATGGAAAATAGCTTTTTTTTTTGTAGGTTAAAATAAGGAAGCTTTTCACATATAATAATACTTCTATAGAAAATGACTTTCAAGTTCCACAATGACAAATAACTTTTAAGACAAAAATCTAAGCAAAAATTAAAGCAAGCATGAAATTCAAATTCTTTGAAGAGATCTTCCCCAACAAGTATAACATTGAAAAGTAACAAAATGGAGACCGTTATACTCAGTGAAATACAAGCACCATGTGGTTTCACTCATATGTAGAATCTAATGAACTAACAAAGAAAATAAAACAGACTTACAGATGGAGAACAAACTGACAGCTGTCAGAGGGGTGGAGGGTTGTGGGGTGGGTGAAAGAAGTGAGGGGACCAAACAAAGAAGACAAAAAACAAAACAAACAAACAAAAAAACCCTCATAGACACAGGCAACAGCATGGTGGTTACCAGAGGGAAGGGGAGTAGAGGGAGGTAGGAGAGAGAGAAGGGCAGACAAATGGTGACAGAAGGAGACTTGACTTGGGTGGTAAACACACAGTACAACATACAGGTGATGCAGTATAGAGTTGTACATCTAAACCTTTATAATTTTATTAACCAATGTCACCCCAATAAATGCAATTAAAAATAAAATAGCATCATGATTAAACTAATGCAATCTCTTTCTATGAATATATATATAAAGAAACATAAATATCTTTATAGGTTAGAGATCAAATTCTGTTTCAACGTACCTGTTGTCTTCCTCCAGATTTATCCTGGATTATGGTGCTGACAACAGCACCAGTAACCACACAAGATCTGAAAAATGAGCTGACGACATTGCAAAGCCCAATGACTATTAAATCCTATAAAGAAATGGCAAACATATACTTGAAGCCTGTGTGATCTTGTTGCCCAGTGTCACCTCAATAAGTAAGTAAGTAAGTAAGTAAGTAAATAAAATAAACTTTACTGAAAAGAAAAAGAAATGGCGAACAATTTAGGCCCACTACTTGTTGAAGAATGCTGACTCAAGTTTGAACTGAAGGTGCGCTATTTCTTATGTATGCGGATAGGTTGTTCATATCACTTCAAATAACACTGAAATATTCTTAGAAAGGACAAAAGGATGGCAAATCTGGTTTCTACGTTAAGATGAAACTTCATTTTAGGTAGTGATCACAAGAAAAGCTCTTTTTCAAAGTGAGAAAATGAGACTTTTGCCTTTTTATTCTCCTCCTCATGATCACTAGGACTTAGAATGACAGAGAGAACTTAGTACTGTTTTTCTCTCTTCCTTCTAAGCTATCCTAAAAGTCAAAGTGGGACACCTCATGCTTCCAGATTTCCTTTTTGAGTCCTAGGGAAAGGGCTGAACTGAGGAGATTTTCCAAAAATAAAAAAAGACAACTCTTTCTGGGAGATCAACTTAATTATTTACATTAGTAGCCTGGTTTTGCTGTTCCATATTGTTTCTCACTGCACCTCAGAGTGTGGCTGACTTCTGAGGACTTGGTGGACAGGGAGATAAAATTAAGAGGAGAGACCTCTCCGAGCTCAACAACATGATGCCCTGTGCTATCTTCTTGCATCCCTACACCGTATCTGTTCTAGGGGAATAACACCTCTGCTCAGGTAGCTTCATGGCTAAGTGTGCCACACTTCTCAAAAATCCTGTGGTAATTACAGTTTAAATTTCGGTCCATGTGATTCTCTGGTTACAGAAGAATCCAGTCTTCGTGTCAGCAGGAAGATCTCAGTTTAGAGAACAAAGACTTAAGGGTCAGAGGAAATAATAGAAAGGCCTGCCCTCTCACCTGGTTGGAATTGACATTATAGTTATGGAAACTGGCAATCTTCTTGCCCAAGAATATGAGCAGTGAGGAGCTCACTAAAGCTAAGAAGAAGGCTTCTAAAATAATTTCCTGAAGAATGTTGAAGTCTGGCGTTTCAGGATACAGGAAGCTGGAATAAAATGGAATTATTCCTGGAGAGCAGGAATCATTTATTGGCACCTCCCCAACTCCATCTGTATTATACAGGGCAGGCCCTGATGCTTAAAAATAATAACAATAACAGAGATGAGAACAATTGAGGCAGCAGCCTGCCAAAGCTGCCAGCAAACTAAGCCAAATTCCAAAAGCCATTAAGAGGCCATACTCAGCTGTCTTCTAGTTCAAGGTTTCTGCCATGTAGCAATGGGAACAAATAGAACAGGCAAAAACCACAAAGATTGATGACAAATGGTTTATTTACAGTATTTGAGACCATACCAGTGGCCAAACAATAGGCAGATATCACACCTAAGATGGTTTAGAGCTAAAAAGCTCAGTGTATTCCCTTCTATTCACATTCAAATCTTTTAGGGTGTAATTTTAGTCATTTTCCTTTATACAAATTACTTCCAATTCTATCTATACCTTCCCTCCTGAGATTTTATTTTCCTTCAAGTTTTTGCTGTTGTGGTAAAAAACTCACAACATGAGATTTACCATCTTATGCATTTTTAACTGTACAGATCAGTAGTATTAAGTACACTCAGAACATGCAACCATCACCATCAATTCCATAACTCTTTTCATCAAGTAAAATGGAAACTCATTACTCAATACTCAATAACTCTCCATTTCACCCTCCCTGCAACCTTGGCAACCACCATTCAATTCTTGGTCTTGATGATCTTCACTACTCTAAGTACCTCATATAAGTGAAAAATACTATATTTGTCTTTTTGTGACTGGCTTATTTCACCTAGCATAATGTCCTCAGTGTTCATCCTGGTTGCAGGATACATGAAAATGTCCTTCCTTTTTAAGGCTGAATAATAGTTTACTGTATGGATGTATGTACCACATTTTGCTTATCTGTTCATCTGCTGATGGACATGGTTTCTTCCACATTTTTTGCTACATGAATAATAATGCCACGAACATGGGTGCACAAATAACTTGAGACCCTGCTTTCAAGTTGAGACCCTGCTATACATTCAGAAGTAGAATTGCTGCCTCATATGAAAAGTCTATTTTTAATTTTTTGAGGACGCGCCATAGTGCTTTCCATAGTAGCTGTATTATTTTGCTTTTTTACTAACAGTGCACAAGGATTCCATTTTCTCACATCCTTACCAACACTTGCTATTTTGTCTTTTTTTTTTTAGCAGGCATCCTAGTGGGTGGGTGGGTGAGGTATTATCTCATTGTAGTTTTGATTTTCATTTCTTAAGTGATTAGTGGTGCTGAATGTCTTACCATGTACTTGTTGCCCGTCTGTATGTCTTCTTTGGAAAAATGTCAAATCCTTTCCCCATTTTTTGAATCAGGGGAGTTTTCTGTTGTTGCTTATCAGGAGTTCTCTATGTATTTTGAATATTAATCCTTATCAGATATTTGATTTGCAAGTATTTTCTCCTATTCTGTGGGTTACTTTTTTACTCTGTTAATTGTGTCTTTCAATGTATGAAAGTTTTTAATTTTCTTGAAGTCTAATTTGTCTATTTTCTTTTGTTGCCTGTGCCTTTGGTGTCATATCCAAGAAATCATTGCCAAATACAATGTATGAAGCTTTTTCCCTATATTCACTTCTAAGAGTTTTATAGTTTTAGGTCTTACATTCAGGTCTTTGATCAATTTTGAGATAATTTTCATATATGGTTTTAGGTAAGAGTCCAACTTTATTCTTTTGCATATGAATATCCAGTTTTCCCAGTATCATTGTTGAAAAGATAGTCTTCTCCCCATGTGGTCTTGACATTCTTGTCATTTGACCGTGTATGCGAGGGTTTATTTCTGAGCTCTCCATTCCCTTGGTCTGTATGTCTATCTTTATGCTGGTACCACAAGGTTTTTGATTATTGTTGTTTTGTAGTAAGTTTTAAAATTAGGAAGTGCAAGTCCTCCAACTTTGTTAATCTTTTTCAGAATTGTTTTGGCTATTTGGGGCTCTTTAAGATTCCTTATGAATTTTATTCCATATGAGTTTTTTTATTTCTGCAAAAACTTCATTGGGATTTTGATAGGGATTGATTTGAATCTGCTGACTACTTTGGGATGTAACTCCATTTATTAATGTTTTCTTTAATATCCCCTACCAATATTTTGTAGCTTTTATCATGTAAGACTTTCACCTCCTTGGTTAATTCCTAAGTATTTTATTCTTTTGATACTATTATAAATGGAATTGTTTCCATAATTTTCTGTTCGGATTGCTCACTGTCAGTTTATAGAAAAGTTGTCTCTTTTTTTGTGTTGGCTTTGTATCCTGTTTCCTGCTAAATTTGTTTATTTGTTCTAACATTTTTTTGCATGTGGAATCTTTAGGATTTCCATATATAAACTCAAATCATCACAAAGAAAGGTAATTTTGCTTCTTCCTTTCCAATGTGGATGTCCTTTTTTAATGTCTCATTCCTCTGACTAGCACTTCCAGTACTATGTTGAATAGAGGTGGTAAAAGTGGGCATAGTTGCCTTGTTCCTGATCTCAGAGGAAAAGCTTTCAGTCTTGCAACATTGAGTGTGATGTTTGCTGTAGATTTTTCATGTATAACTCTTTAAATTTAAAGTCTATTTTGTCAGATATCAGTATATCCACTCCTGCTCTCTTTAGGTTACTACTTACACAGAATATTTTTTCCCTTTCTTTCACTTTCAGTCTGTGTCTTTGGACCTAAAGTGTGCCTCTTGCAGACAGCATGTTGTTGAATCATGTGTTTTTACCTATTCTGCCAATCTCTGTCTTTTGGTTGGAGAGCTTAACCCATTTACATTTAAAGTAATTACTGATAAAGAGGAATTTTTGTAATTTTGTGAACTTTTGAAATTTTGTTATTTGTTTCTTTTCATGCCTTACAGCTTAATTTGTCCTTCATTTCCTGTATTACTGTCTTCTTTTGTGTTTAGTTGATTTTTTATTTGTTAAAGTGTATCTGTTATTTATATTCTCTTTATTGAGATACAATTGACAAATAAAATGGTAAGATCTTTAAAGTGTACAATGTGATGATTTGATATTTAGTTGATTTTTTATAGTGAAGTGTTTAAATTTCTAATTTCCTTTTGTATATTCTATAGCTATTTTCTTTATGGTTGTCATGGGGATTACGCTTCATGTCCTAAAGTTATAACACTCTAATTTGAATTTATACCAGTTTAACTTCAATAACATACAAAAACTCTGTGCCTTTACAGCTCTATTCTCACCCCTTTTGGTTATTGGTTTTGGTCACAAAATTACATCACATATATTGTGTACTCTGAAACATAAATAATTCTTATAAATGTGTTAGTCTCTTAAATTATGTAGAAGTCAAAATGTGGAGTTATAAAAGCATTGTAACAATAATAGTAACTTTTGTAAATGCCCAATATTTACTTTTATTGAGATATTTATTTTTTCATACAGCTTCAAGTTACTGTCTAGTGTCCTTTCATTTCACTTTGCAGGACTTCCTTGAGCATTTGTTGCAGGGTAGGGCTAATGGTAATGAACTCCCTCAGATTTTGTTCATCTAGGAATGTCTTAATTTCTTCTTTACTTGAGAAGGACAGTTTTGTGGGATATAGGATTCCTTTTAAAATTTTTAAATATTTAAATTTATTTTTAAGTATTTTTAAAATCAATGATGCTACTACAGTTTTCCCAATTTTTCCTCCTTTGTCCCCCTATGCCCAGCACCCCCTTCCCTCCAGCAATGCCCCACTTTAGTTCATGTCCATGGGTCAGGCATATAAGTTCTTTGGCTTCTCCATTTTCAGTACTATTCTTAACATCCCCCTGTCTATTTTGTACCTACCAGTTATGCTTCTTAAACCCTGTACTTTCCCCTCCATTCTCCCCTTTCAACCTCCTAGCTGATAACCCTCCAAATAATTTCCATGGCTATGATTCTGTTCCTGTTCCAGTTGTTTACTTACTTTGTTTTTGTTTTTTAGATTCAGCTGTTGATAGTTGTGAATTTGTTGCATTTTTAATGTTCATAGTTTTGATCTTCATTTTCTTAAATAAGTCCCTTTAACATTTCATATAATAATGGCTTGGTGACAACAAATTCCTTTAGCTTTATCTTCTCTGGAGAGCACTTAATCTGCCCTTCCATTTTAAATGATAGCTTTCCTGGATAGAATAATTTTGGTTGTAGGTCATTGCTTTTCATCACTTTGGATACTTCTTGCGAGTCTCTTCTTGCCTGAAAAGTTTTTTTGAGAAATCAGCTGACAGTTTCATGGGAACTCCTTTGTAGATAATTCTCTGCTTTTTTTTTTTTTTTTTGCTGCTTTTAAGATCGTTTATCTTTGACCTTTGGCATTTTAATTATGATGTGTCTTGGTGTGGTCTTTTTTGGGTTCAACTTGTTTGGGATTCTTTGTGCTTCCTGGACTCGTATGTCTATTTCCTTCACCAAATTAGAGGAGTTTTCTTTAATCATTTTTTCAAATAAGTTTTCAATTTCTTGCTCTTTCTCTTCTCCTTGTGGCACCCTTATGATTCAGATGTTGGCACTTTTGGAGGCATCCCACAGTCTTCTTATACTCTCCTCGTTCTTTTTTGAATTCTTGTTTCTTCATTCCGTTTTGACTGAATGTGTTTGTCTTCTTCAAGTTCCAAATCATTGATTTGAATCCTGGCTTCCTTCCCTTCACTGCTAGTTCCCTGTGGATTTTTCTTTATTTCACTTAGTGTCACCTCCATTGCTTGCCTTATGTTTTTGCCATAGTGAGTGAGTTCTCTGAGTATTTTTATCAGTAGTGTTTTGAACTCTGCATCTGATAAGTTGGCTATCTCTGTTTCATTTAGTTTCCCCCCCCAGGTTTTATTCTGTTCTTTCATTTGGTCCATATTTCTTTGTCTCCCCAACTTGGCACCCTCCCAGTGTTTGTTTCTGTGTATTAGGTAGAGCTGCTTTGACTCCCTAACTTAGGGAAACTGTTAAGCTGTAAGGGGCAGAGCCTTAGGTATTCTCCAGGGTGGTGCAACATGCTTTCCTACTTTGTGGTGCTATGTGTTGAGGGGAGGGATTGGAGAGGGGACAGTGCCACTGCCTGGCTTTACTTGCCTCATTCCAGTCACTTCACCCACTTCCTGTATGCAACTGGTGCCCTTCTAACTGTTGTCCTGGTGGTAGTTCCCAGAGTGGGTGGGTTTGTGTACATTCTAGATCCACGAGGACCCTTTAAATGGACTCTCCTGAGAAACTGGCAGTTTCTTCCTCTTCCCCAACCCCCACTGGTTTTTACAGCCAGAAGTCATGAGGCTTTATCTTCCTGACATGGGAACCCTGGGCTGTGTGGTCTGGCCTGTGGCTGAAATTGCTCGCTCCCAAGACCTCCCTGCCAGTTTTTATCCACCACATGTGGATGTGGGATAGCCTGTTCCACCACTGCTGCCACTGACACATTTCCATGCTGCACGGTGCCCTATCTGCCCTGGCTCCCATCTCCACCCCTCCTACCAGTCTGGATGAATATGCCTTCTTTAAATCATTGGTTGTTGGACTTCCATACGGTTTGATTTTCTAGCAGTTCTGGATGTTTTTTTGTTTTGAGATTAGTTGTGATTCTTCTTGTGGTTGTTCAAGGAGATGAAGCATGTCTACCTATATCTCCATCTTGACTGGAAGTCCCAGGATTCTTGATTGATCCTTTTTTTCTTTTAGTATTTTGAATATGTTGACCTATTACATTGTGGCCTATAAAGTTTCTGACAAGAAATCTGCTCATTTTTTAATTGAGAAGCGCTTTTGTATTACGAGTCACTTCTCTCCTGCTGCTTTCAAGATTCTCTCTTTGTCTTTGGAAAGTTCGATTATAATGTTTCTAGGTGTGGGTCTCTTTGAGTTCATCTAACTGGGAATTTGTTGAGCTTCTTAGATGTTTATATTCACGTCTTTCATCAAATTTGGGGTCTTCCAGCCATTACTTCTTCAAATATTCTCTGTACCCCTTTCTCTTCTGCTTCTGAGACTCCCATGATATGTCTATTGGTCTTCTTGACGATGTCCTAGAGGCCCCTTAGGCTCTGTTCACTTTTCTCCAATCTATTTTTTTTTCTGTTCCTTAGACTCAATAATTTTCATAGTCCTATCTTCCAGTTTGCTGATCCTTTTGACTACTCAAATCTGCGTATGGATACTTCTACAGCCATGTGTTGCTTAACGATAGTGATACATTCTAAGAAGTGCGTCATTAGGTGATTTCATCATTGTGCAAATATTGCAGAGTGCACTTACACAAATCTAGATGGTACAGCCAACCGCAAACCTAGGCTATATGGTACAGCCTATTGCTCCTAGGCTACAAACCTGTACAGCATGTTACTGTACTGAATACTATAGGCATTGTAACACAATAGTAATTAGTAGTGTGTCTAAATATATCTAAACATAGAAAAGGTACAGTAAGAATGTTATATAAAAGATAAAACATGGTACATTTGTATAGGGCACTTACCATGAATGGACCTTGCAGGACTAGAAGTTGCTCTGCGTGAATCAGTGAGTGAGTAGTAAGTGAATACGACGGCCTAGGACATTACCGTACACTGCTGTATGCTTTACTAACCCAGTACACATAGGTTTGTAAAGTATACAGCAGTGTACAGTAATTTTAGCTACACTAAATTTCTAGAAAAGTAATTTTCTTTCTTCAGTAATAAACTAACCTTAATTTACTATAAACTTTTTACTTTATAAACCTAAAATGTTTAACTTTGACTCTTTTGTAATAACCCTTACCTTAAAAACATACAATCACATCATACAACTGTCCAAAATATTTTCTTACTTTATATCCTTATTCTATAACTTTTCTATTTTTAAAGTTTTTTTTTTTTCTTTTTGAACATTTTGGTTAAAAACTAAGACTCACATTAGCCTAGGCTTATATTGGGTCAAGATCATTGATATTACTGTCTACCACCTCCACATCTTGTCCCACTGGAAGGTCTTCAGGGGCAATAACACTCGTGGAGCTGTCCCCTCCTATGACAACAGTGCCTCTTCTGGAACACCTGCTGTAGGACTAGCCTGAGGCTCTTCTTCAGGAGGTGTCACTGTTTTCAGAAATTTTGTCCATTGTGGTTTGCTTGGTTTGTTTCTTTTTTCATCATAATTTGATTGTAAGCAGATAATGCACCATGAACATTTCTATTAATAAAAACCTTTTGGTGTTGGGTCTAGGTTTTCAAGAAGCTTGTTAAGGTCTGCAAAACTTCTGTTAAACCCTTCATTGTTAATTTTGTTGAGGATTCTTATTTTTCTACAGTTTTCTTTTCTCTTGCCTATTCTTCAGCTACATGATCCTGTCTCAGTTCCAACAATTCCTCATTATGGAATTGTAACTCCTTAATCCATTCTACAAACAAATAATGAATATTTGTTCTGGAAAGTAATTTTCCTCCACTATCAGCTTACTTAGAGTTTCCTTCACATCAGCACTCATAGAATTTACCACTTGCTTTAATATTATGTAATGAATATCAAATCATTTAAGAGACCCAGAGCTGGCAGTAAATGAAACTGTAGTTGGGTCTGGTCTTCTCTCTCCAGATCACAAACTTTTTGCTGGGGCCCTGATTGTCATGGTGCTGAGAGAGATACATACAATTCTGTATCTGGTCTCCAGTCCGGTCATTAGAAGTTTCTCTATGTCTGATATAGCCCTTCTTGAGTTTTTGTTAGTCTTGTTGCCTTCAAGGAACTAGACCATTAAACAGGTACCATGATTTCATTCTTGCTTTTCAAGATCACAGCTGTGGTAGAATGGGACATGTCTGACTTGTGAGCAGTAACCATCACTGATTTTCCACCTTCACTTTTAATTTTTAATCACTTTTAATTTTGTGTCCAGGTTAATCATTCAACATGCCTCTTACTGAGAACCCTAACAGTGTATTTTCTCTGCTTAGTGGCCACAGTGAATGGAAACACAAGATTAAATCAAGCACAAAAGAAAATTATGCACTCAGAGGTGTGGTAAACATGAAATGTATGAGGCTGCTGCTGGCATAACACAGCACACTATTTTACAGCAACTTTTTTTCTAAGTAGAAAGACTATACTCTAAAATAACAAAATATAGTATAAAATATAGATAAACCAATAACAATCATTTATTATCAGTATCAAGTTTTATGTACTGTTCATCATTGCATGTGCTATACTTTCATATGACGGCAGTGCACCGGGTCTGTTTATACCAGTATCACCACCAACACGTGAGTGAGGTGTTGCGCTACAGCTTAGGATGGCTATGATGTCACTAGATAATAGAAAATTTTCAGGTCCATTATAAGCTTATGGGACCAACGTCATATATGCAGTTTATTGTTGAAATGTCATTATGTGACATGTAATTGTAGTGAATTTTTTATTTCAGTTACTGTACTTCACAGCCCAAGACTTCTTTTTTTAGGTTTTCTATCTCTTTTTTGATATTTCCATTTTGTTTATACATCATTTTCTTGACTTTGTTCACCTCTTCCTTTAGTTTTTGAGCATCTTGAAGACAATTGTTTTAAAGTCTCTGTCTAGTAGATCTGCCACTGGGTCTTTTTCAGGACAGTTTTCTTTTTAAATCCTTACTCAACGATATGTTTATTGATTTTTAGAGAGAAAAAGAGAGAGAGAGAAATATCAATGTGAGAGAGAAACATTGATCAGTTGCCTCCAGTATGTGCCCTGACCAGGGATCGAACCTGCAACCTTTTGGTGTACAGGACAATGCTCCAACCAACTGACCCACCTGGCCAGGGCAGGGGGGGTTTGTTGATTTACTTTTTTTCTTTGAATGGGTCATACTTCCTATTTCTTTGAATGCCTTGTAATTTTTGTTGAACACTGGACATTTGAATCCCATAATATGGTAATTCTGGAAATCAGGTTCTCTCCCTTCCCAGGGTTTGCTGTTTGTGTTATTGTTTTTTGTTGTAGGCTGTTGCTATGGCAAGGATTAGCCCAAGGTGTAAATGTAGGGTCTTGTCTGGTCTTTTCTGAGCTATTCTCTGGGCATGTGTGGTTACTTTCTAATTTTCCCTGCATATGCAGCTGTTTTTCTGATGTCCTAATCTTTCATGTCTGACTTCCAAAAGAGAAAAATTAAAAAGGTCAAAGGGGGCTCTGACCCTTTAAATCCTATGGAAGTTACTTCAGCCAGAGGGTGCAGGGCTTGCAACAATGAGGATGAGGTGCAAAAAAACTGGCTGCCCACCTCTGTCTCCACCTCTGTGATCAGAAACAGCAATCAATGATCAGAGCAACCAATCAGATCTTTTAAATTTGGAGAACGGGGTCCTTTTTGCCCACCCAAGCTCCTGCAAGCAGTGTGTAAGCTGCTCCAGGAACACATGCATGCTGCCTGCCATAAGGATGGGGAGGGGGATAGTAGCTGCTACTGTGCTAGGAGCTCACATTGACTAAAATTATGCAATGTACCATCTGAACCTTCCCCTTGAAGTTGTAAGTCTTTGATAGGCTCCAGAGTTCTGAAACACTTACAACATCACTGTGCCTGTGACGTCGTTGCTTAGGTGGAGAGACAGATTCCTGGTGTCTCCTGCTCCCCCAGCTCCCAGAATCTTCTCTAACCTTCTGCCATTTTGAAGTCACCAGAATTTTCAGACTTGTTCAATTTGCTGGTGGTCATGGTTATCTGATTCTACTAAGTCAATATTTTCTGTTTCTACTAAGATTGTATATACAAAACATTGCCAAGCACATATAACCATGATATATCTCCTACCATATTGTTAACTAGGAAATGCTCCTTGAGACAATAAAATTTCTCCTTTTTCAGTATTACTGTAAGATGGCTGATCAGAGAATCAATGACCACCCTAATTCTTATAAGAAAGGGTGCTTGTTTGTGTATGGGTTTAGTAATTTTACTCTGTTGCCCAGAGTATCTGTTGAGTCAGCTTCTGTGTGGTAGATTTTAGGCTATGATTTCTTAGGAATCAGAATCTATGTTTTTGGTTCCCTTTATATGCATACAACATACATAGTACCACTCATAAATGTTTGGTCTTTTATTTCAAAAGTGGAAAATTTCCAAATATTTACAAAAGAAATAGTACAATGAACGCTGGTGTACCCAAAACTGACTTTCGACACTTAACAATTTATAACCAATCTTACTGTATCTGTACTCCTACCCAAGGCCTGTCCCAATGTTATTTCAAAGTAAATCCCAGGTATTAGTAGTTTAATTGTAAATATTTCAGCATATCTCTCTAAAAGATGTACACAAAAAGCTGTTACCAATTTCTTAATGTTATAAAACATATAATTAATGTTCAAATTTCCCCAATATCTCATAAACGTATATTTTACAATGTGTTCAAATTAGAATCCAAATAAAGGCCATACATTACAATCGATTGCTAAGTCTTAGATCTCTTAAGCTTTAGGTTCCTTCTACATATCTTTGTATTTTTTTCCTTATTTTTGTTGTTGTTGTTGTCGTTGTTGTTGAGGAAACCTGTTCATTGGTCCTACATATTTTCCCACAGTCTAGATTTTGCTGATTGTGTTCTTGTCCTTTAATGTATTCTTCTCTTCCTTACATTTCTTGTAAATTGGTAGTTAGCCCTTCAGGTTTGGACAAATATGGGATGGGGCAAAAATACTTCATAGGTGATGGTGTCTACTTCTGTCAGAAGGCACACAATGTGTAATTGTCTTTTATTTAAAAAGATTTTGCTTATTTATATTTAGAGAGAGGGGAAGGGAGAGAGAAAGAAAGGGAAAGAAACATTGATGTGTGAGAGAAACATAGACTGGTTGATTGGTTGCCTCTTGCACGCACCCCAACCAGGGACGGAGCAGCAACCGCTGACATGTGCCAGGAATCAAATGGGTGACATTTTACTTTGCAGGATGATGCTCAGCCAACTGGGCCACACCAGTTAGGGCTAATTGTCTTTTTTTGAGGTATATTTGACATATAATATTATATTTGTTTGGGGTGTAAAACATAATAACTTGATATTTGTATGTATTGTGAAATGATCACATTAAATCTAGTTAACATCTGTTACCACACACAGCTACAGTTTTTTTCCA
This sequence comes from Anoura caudifer, assembly GCA_004027475.1. Taxonomy (NCBI): domain Eukaryota; kingdom Metazoa; phylum Chordata; class Mammalia; order Chiroptera; family Phyllostomidae; genus Anoura; species Anoura caudifer. The sequence continues at coordinate 965 of PVKU01001933.1, read as the reverse complement.
TGGGATGAGAACTTTTAAGAAATACTCTCTTAGCAACTTTCAAATATACAATACAATAGTATTAACTATAGTCACCATGCTATACATTACATCTCCATGAACTTATTTCTTTTATAACAAGTTTGTACCTTTTGACCCCCCTTCACCCATTTCACCATTCACCACCCCCACCACTGGCAACTACTAATCTGTTCTCTATAAGAACAATCTGTATCTATAAGCTTAGTTGTTTTTATTTATTTATTTTTTGATTCCACACATAAGTGAGATCATATGGTATTTGTCTTTCTCTGTCTGACTTATTTCACCGAGCATAATGTTCTCAATGTTATCTGTTTCAAATGGCAAGATTTCCTTCATTTTTATGGCTGAATAATGCTCCATTATGTATATATACCACATTTTCTTTATCAATTCATCTATCAGTGGATACTGAGGTGGTTTCCATGTCTTGGCTATTGTAAATAATGCTGCAGTGAACGTGGGGATGCATCTATCTTTTTGAGTGACTGGTTTCATTTCTTTTGGATAAATACCCAGAAATGAAATTGCTAGATTATATAGTAGTTCTATTTTTAATTTTTTGAGAAACCTCCATTCCCACCCTCAGTGCTCAAGGGTTCCCTTTTCTCCACATCCTTCCCAATATGTGTTATTTCTTGTGTGTTGTTTTAAAATAATAGCCATTCCAACAGGTGTGGGTGATATCTCATTGTGGTTTTGGTTAGCATTCCCTGATGATTGATGATACTGAGCACATTTTCATATACCTATTTGCCATCTGTATGTCTTCATTGGAAAATGTCTATTCATATCTTCTGCCTACTTTTGAATGAAATCGATTTTTTGCTATTGAATTGTATGAGTTTTTTACATATTTAAGATATTAATCCCTTATCAGGTATATATTATGCAAACATTTGCTCACATTTGACAGGCTGCCTTTTCATGTATTTTATTTTTTT